>JACBWW010000016.1:1746522-1846454 GCA_020086605.1 Lanius collurio | reverse complement strand
CCCGGCGGCCGTGCCTGTTCCCCGCGCTGCCGCCGGGGAAGGACACCCGCGGCCGGGTGACATCGCGCGGGGGGCCCGGGGCCGCCGGCGCTTTGTGCGAGCGGCCCCGAGGCGGGCGGGCGCGGGTGCCGGCGGCGGGCTGAGCCCCGTGGGAAGGACGCTCCCGGGGGAGCCGCTGCCCCGGGGGAGCCGCGGGAGCCGTCCCTGGCTGGCCGTGCGAGGCAGCGGGGGATGCGCTGCTCCCGGGGAGCTGGAGGGTCGGGGGTTCAAAACACGGCATAAAGGCTTTGCGGCGCCCGTCGCTTCGCATACCTGCGCACCGAGCCTTTGTTGGGGACATTCCTGCACACAATCTCTGCGTGTCCTCCTCCTCATCAGTCCAGGCACGATGAAGCCATGTGTGCACATCTGAGGGAAGTGCCGCTTTTCGTCACCGTTCCCCCTTGCACGCTGGCGTTTGCATTATATTTGTAGCTTGTCTGGAGCACTGGTTCATAGCCATAACTGGTGGGTTCTGGTGGAAATCTCAGGGCACTTCCATCAGCTCCTGCTCCCGGAGTAAAGCTTGTGCTGTCTTGCACCTCATTAAAGCTATCGAGGACCAGCAGTCACGGATTACTTGCGTGCCTTCTCATTCCTCTTTTTTACTCTCGAGAGGCTGGGTTGCTTTTCAGATGACTTATGAATAGTGCAGCGACGGGAGAGAGTGTTAGTGGAAGTTGTTTAGGGATGAGCAAGCAAGACACTGGTATTTTCAGTAGTTTTGTTGCTCAGTATGGTTTTGGAGTGGAAAATGTTGTATGCAGAGTTTTAACCACTTCTTGCTGTTTTGAGTACCGAGTAGTTGGGCCAGTCAATCGATCTGTTTTGACTTTGAAATGGTCAGTATTTGTCTCCTGGGAGAAATGTTGTTGTTTTTTTTTCCAGTAATCCCCTCTGAAAGCTGATTTAGTTTTGCTAATATGTTGCAAGAAGATGGTTGGAGTTTAAAAAAGCAGTTTCACAAATGTATTTTGGCTTGGTTTGTTCAAAAGGAAAATTAAAGGGTTTTTCAAGAGTAGGTGTCTTAGAAATATGCTTTTGTGGTAGCATAGACTTGTGGTGCATAGTAGCACTGTTATTTCTGGAGATGGGCTGGATGGGTCCAGTAAGATAGAAAAATACTAATTTTGTAAAGACTAAATGTCATGTCCACTTAGTCAAACTGTACTTTCATACTAACAACTTAGCAGCTTATTGCTGGCCATTTCCCTGAGGGGCTGAGAGGAGTAACTGTGGCATCACCTGTTGTCACTTGCCTGGGCAGAGACACCTGAGGTGGTTGAGCTCATCCTAGGCTGCCGAAATTTTTTGCCTCTGTGGGTGAAATCTCTTCCTGGTGCTGAACAAAGGCTGGTTGGCAGCGATGACAAATCCAGGCTGAAAGTGACTCCTGTTGTTCCTGAGATACTGACCTGCATCTGGTTCCTGGGAGTGGGAGCTGTGGCTTGAATTAATGGGAAAGGGAAAGATGAAGTCACCGAAAGGGTATTTTCAGGTGCATATTCAACTGGCCTGATGCTCTTGTGCAAGAGAGGGCAGGTACCTGATGTCAGCCCTCTTGGTCAATAAATAGGAGGCTCCTGGATGCACGGAGCGCTATGGTTTGGACTACTCAGCCTTGTCTCATCATGCAAGCCCCATGGTGTAGCAACTCGCTTTTCCAGTTTAGTTTTGCAAAGGGCTGCAGTTGAAGGTGCAGTAAGCTGGGGTGGGGCAGAAACACCTGCGCTTTTGGTGAGGATACTCACCTGATAATTGCTGTGAACCATTTTCCTTCTCTTCTGATCAGGCAGAAGGATCCCGGCTGTTAAGCCCACCCTAATTACCTGCTGTCATTAGCTCTGGTGCTCTGCCTCCCCAGGCTGCTGCCGCCTGCCAGCCCGTGTTTCTAACAGGTTACAGTCCATTTTTAATCGGTGCTGTGCTGGTGTGGACTGCAGTTTGAGGTCTTTAGTATTCACACAGTGAAATTTGGAGGACTTCAGATAACGCTGACAATGCCGGTCTGCTTGACATGGATTTGCTTACAGGAGAGCAAGTTTGACTTGATTTTCTGAAGGTGTTGCCATCTATCAAATTTGTTCTTATCAAAGATGCTGATTTAGACTTTCAAAAGGGAGCGTTATGAGAATCTGGCTAACTCGCATCACTTCCTGCAGGGCATCACTTAGTCAGATTAAAAATACGTGAAGATCCTCCTGCTCATGTTCTCAGGACTTGAATCCTTGGGAAAGGAGGACTCACGCCTCTGGTGGCATTTGGCATTCGAATCTCTTTCAGTGGATGGGTTGGATTTTTGTCAGCTTCCACAGCTACTGCCCTCTCTTTTTTTTTTTCATTTGCTGCTGTTGCAATAAGTGAGTGATTCCCTTCAATAGGCTCTGGTCCTTTTTGGATTCTCTCATTTCCAAAACTGGTGTCTGTGCCATGAGAGGGTGTGGGTGGCTGGACTTTGAATCCAGGGTGAGGAGTAGGTGGAAAAGCAGCAGCAATCTGTTTCTTCTGGACTCAGGAATCTAGCTTACTTAGCATCAAACCCAAGCAGTTACAATAGTAGCTTCAGGTGTAACATCATTTCCTTTAAATTTGTACTCTTTGCTAATTTGTACTCTTCAGTAGAGCATTGGTACGGTGATTGTTGTCTCTCTTCCTTTGGGACACCTTAGGGAAATGTCATCCATGTTGTGGAAGAAAGAGCTTTCCTAAGCAAATGTGTTTTAAAAGTCCTTTTGTGGACTTTTTGTGTTCTCAGTTTCTCTGAATTCACTTTGAAATCATCTTGCCAGCAGAAGTCAAGGGCTTGTCTGAGAGAAACACTGCTTATATCATTCTAAGCAGGGTCATCTGAGATCGGCAGAAATAATAGCTCGTTCTGTTTAGAAAATAGTCTGTTCCTAGGGCACATGTCCTTTTTTTAGACTGCCATGGGGATGAAAAAAGAGCTTTGTATCTCAAAATGGCACGGGCGTCTGCTGTTTGTTCCATGCATCTTCCTCTCGTCTCTCTGACATCACCCTGGATGGCTGCGGAAGCGCTGCTCGGCACAAGCGGTGGGATAACATTTCTGCACGGGCTGACATGCTTAACATTCAAATTAATAAAGATTTAGTGCTGCAGAATGACGGAAGACTTGGGAGAAGAGGCAAGCATGGCTCCTGACTGCCAGATTGCCATGGAAACACCAATACCTCTTCAGTTCTTTAATTGCCTTCCCTACATTTTTTTGTTGAAAACTTTTTTTTTTTTTTCCCCTAAGTGCTTTACATTGCAGTTCTGGATTTTAGGCATTTTGGCTTTGTTTGGAAAACTGCAAATGGGGGAAGGCAGAGAACAGTAGCTATGTGGGGAGATGGAGAATATGGTGGCTGACAGCCTTTTAAACTGTGTTACAAGTTCATCCTAAATTCAGTATCTATTATAGTGTGAGTTTTTATCAATAGTTTTTCAGCAGCAGCAGTGTCACATGAACTGTAGCTGCATCTGATACAAGTATCAGCGTTCCTGCAGTTTCCTGGGCCTAAGACCCTGATGATGAAAGACTTCAACTCTGAATCTGCAGGATGGTTCTCAGCTCTGCTTTTAGGAGGGTAATTTAGTAGTTTTTGCTGGTCCTAGATGTTTGAAAGAGAGATTTGAACCAGATGATGTCAGGTCATGGGGTTTTGCATGTCTGAGATCTTCATGTAGTCAGATTTACTGTTGGCATCCTCAAATTAAAAAAAAGCAACCTGATGAACTTCTGAAGCAGAATTTCTTTATATTTACAGGCTTGTTCTTCTGAAATCCACTTAAATATTTTCTTTTCAGAATTTTTGCACTTGCCTAGAGAATTTGTGAAGGAAATACGGATATTAGAGTTTTCTTTACCAAAAGATATAGGTTGTTGGTTTAATGCCTTCACACTCCTCTGAGCTCTGCTTAGCTTCTCAGTTGATGAGTCTTGCATTATCCAATTGATTTCAGGCTTTTATGTGTAAAAACAGTGGAGATGTCTTAATCTGATTAAAGCAATTCACTTTACAGACTATTTCCATGCCCTGTAGACAAGCTTTGTCTTTAACTACTACCCTCTGTGTGTGAAGTGCAAACTGGTCAGCTTGTTTAAATTCCCCAAATGTTAATAGTTTCTAAATCTGAGCTGAGTATAAGTCTTTACTGCTTTTTCACAGTAAAGATTTTTACCAGTTTGCTTCCTTCCCCCTCCGTGTGCCTGCCATAGGATGATCTATTCTTCAGAAAAAAAAAAAAGCTCCCTTCCTATTTTCAGCTAGCTGGTATTTACTAGTGGGTTCTTCCCTGCTATGTAATCTCACTGGAACTGTAATCTCTTGAGGTTAGTGAATAGCGTAATTAGTCCTTTGTGGTTTTCCTCCAAAATTTGGTTATCTTTGGGTATTCTCTCCATATGTGCAGTGCTGCTTACTCCTTAGCACCTCTTCCAGTTTGTGTGGTGTGCAGTGCTGCTGTGGAAGCATTTTGTCCCTTTCTTCACATCGAGGACCTTCCTGCAGAATGTTCCTCATGTTTCAGCATTAACTGCTTTTTTCACGCTCTGTTTTTCCTGAAGGGAATCAGCAGCTGTCTTTCTCTGCCTTGGAATTTGAGACCCCCTTGATTTGTTGTGTAATTGGTGTTTCTGGCCATGCTGATGGTCGTCCTCTTCAGAGCTGATCCACCTCTGACAAGCAACCCTGAGCATTGGATTTTCCATGCGTTTTGTGTTGCTGTTGTTAGAGGGCTTCAAATCCTTTTTCCTCCTCTCCCTTAGTACATAATGGATAGCATGGGTGAAATGACAGGCTGTTTCTCATGAATCTCAATCGAGACAGAAAATTCACTGACTGCATAAAGGTTATAGGAACCTATTTTGTCCTTTAGCTTTCTGTCTAATCTTAAATGCATTTTTAGCTTGACTTTTTTTTTTTCTGTGTTCAATTTGGTTGTTTTCCACCCACTCCCACAAGAGAGCTTTTGAACTTGTGGACAGGCTTTAACCACATCGGACAAAGGTCTTGGTTCTGATACTGTGTTTCTATGAACATAATGAAACACTTATGGACAGAAAGAGGAGAGAGAGACACATACAGTGTCCTCCCAAGGAGAAAGCTGTACCAGCAGCTCAGCTATGTTCTCTGCTGGGACATCACTCTCCCCTTATTTAAAATAAAACCTTTGGTCAGAGCCTGCACCTTCTGAGATGCAGGATAATCGACCACAAAGCTACAGGAAATCAGCTTTATAATGTCTCTTTCTTGCAGCATTAATTGTTTTCGTATTTTTTGTTTCTATTTTGGCTCTACTTTTTGTGAACTTGTGGGCAAGGAGTTTATTGGCATTACTTTCCTTTGGGTAGTTACAACAAAGCCCTTTCAGACTTGCTGTGGTAGTGGCTTGATTTCCCTATTGCAAAGTTTTCCTAAAAGCTGAACTCTGATAGAGTTTCTGATCTTAATCCTACGCTATTTCTTTTAATTTTATAGCCCAGAAAATATTTGAATTTATAGAAGGCAGATGAAGTGTGGAAACCAAATCACAATATCCAGATCATCTTGGCATTGTAAAGAACAATGAGGCAGAAAAGAAAACTTTTCTATTCCCCCTAGGTTCTCTTTAGCCAAAAAGAAAAATCTAGGTGGAATTGTGCTCCATTTGTGAGCTTTGGATTTGGATGTTGAAAATCACAGCATTCCCTATAGTGTATCTTGTGCTTGTTTTACAGCAGTGGTTATCTGGTTTTCCCTCTGGCCTTGGAAAATAGTTTTAGTAGGGATGTTAAATGTCAGGTTAGAGTTTGCATCTCAATGCAGGTGGTGCGAGGGTTTGTATGGACTCCAGGCTGGGTAGTGTCACTTACAGTGTTCATCTTGCCTGCACTCAAGAGCCCTTTCCTGAGAAGTATCCTTCAAACTTGGCTACAGTGACTGTAGAAATTGGGTACTCCTTTCTGAAATGGCCTGCCCTCTCCGTGAGAAGCCAGTCTTTTGAAAACCATGGGGTGTTTTCCCAATATCCCTGTAATATGCCTAAAATCCTTGAGGCTAACCCACCTTCTGGTAGTCTCAGTGGTTTTGCCAGGCTATGGCAAGCCTAGAAAACCACCCAACAATTCACCATTTCTGTTGGTGTTAAACGCTGAAGAAAACTGTCAAAAGCATCTGTCAAAGCCTTGACAGTGTGCTGATGCTGTCTATATATGGCTTCTAGAAAACTGGCTTTATCTTTTCAAGGCAAGCTGCCTTCTCTCATGCTGTACACACCAGAGCATTTCCAGTTAACCCAGAGCATGTAGCAAAACAAACTTTTGTTCTGGCTGAGGTAGAAGGTAGTTTCTGGTACTTTTAACTCTCGATCACAACATGGTAGAGTAGCAGAGAAGTAGCTTTTGAAGTGAGTTGTGTTGAAATGCCTTGGTTTTGCATCTGTTGTGAAATTATGAGAGATATAGTGAAATACAGGAAGACAGTGCTTTGTGCACAGAAATGCTAATTTTACTGTGAGAACTGTAGTCTTCTATTTCCCTTGTGATTTCTTTTTTTTCCAAGAGAAGTCACATGACTCTTTAATACTTATTTTAATGTAGAATATGGTTACATTTACATTCACTTCAGCTTTAGTTGCATTTCAAAGTGCTTCTGTTCAGCCTATATTAGTCTAGAGATGAAAAAGTACAAAGTGTTTTTGTTTTCTTGGCTTCTTTCATTTCTGAATTACTATAGGCAAAATATATATTTAAAAGTTTATTGTCCCATTGTCTCTGTGAAAGAACTGTAAAGGCTGGTAGTAGTTTAATGACCTGCTGAACAGCAGTTCAAGGTGGGAATAATTTGTCGAAAATCTGAGCAAAATTAATCATTACTTTGCTAGGGCTTCTCTGCTGTGTCTGTATTTGACCTAGCAAGCCTAACTGGAATCCTTGATTTGGATCCTTACTGTGACCCCGAAAGCCATCAGCCTCTCGTTCCCCTCTGTGCAGTTGTGCTGGAAGGTGTTTTTGGCCAAGTGCTGGTTAAGCTTTTACTATGTGGGTTACAAAATCAACTGGCTGCTCAATTCTCACTGGGGACGCGGGTACTTGATGAGATTACAAAATTGTGTTTGAAAGCATGAGCACAAAAGAAATAATCCTCTGAGTATTTGCTTCACTGGCTTGATTGGTGTGAAAAGAATGAAAATTCAAGGTAGTGAGTTGAGAATACCAAGCCTGCTTCCCCTCCTGGCTCTCTGAAATGTGGCATGGCTCACTTTAACCCTCCTCCATTTCCCCAGAGTAGCTGGGGTGGTGGGAGTCATTGGAATCCTGACACTTTCCCTTGGACACAGTGCAGTTTCTCTTGGACATGGTGTAACCAAGCCCTGCTAACTAGAGCTAATCTTTGCTGTGAAAACAAGCTGCTGCACTGTTAGACAGCAGCAGATGAAGTTTGGAGTCAAAGCCATGTGGATGTTGCGGTTAAATGGGATAGAAATTGTCAGACAGGTGCAAGTCAGCATAAGTGTTTCTGCCCGCTGTGGGGGGGAATGCCATGCAAAATCCGTGTTAATATTTCTGTCGCTTAGTAACCCTGACCTCAGGGGTTATCTGAAAGGGGCTCAGAGTGGAATTTTGTTCATTTCCTGAGAGCTCTGCAGAAGCAGCGCCATCCAAGTGCCCCTTTTTCAGAAATCAAGTTAACAGCAACAAGCGTACTTGTATTGTGGGAAACACTGATAATTTTCCTGGGGAGCTGAGTTTAATTTAACTGTATTCTCTACAGGGATTGCAAGTGTGAAACGTTCCTATAGCGCCTTGTAGTGCGTGTGACCTGTTAATGTGCTCCAGGGTTATTGAGAAATAACACTTCAAGCCCTGGACAGCAGAACCGGAGTCTGTTCCAAGTTGTCCAGTTGCTGGACTGAATTTGGTTTGGTTGCAGGGAGAGCTTAGTGGGACTGCTGTGTTAACTCTTCTGTTTCTGAGTCCCATTCCTTAGTCACCAGCATATCGACCTCAGAGGTGCTTTTGACCAGTTTTCCCTGATGCCCCTGCTGAGTTTGTATTGAAAATTTAATACCACTTGAGGAAAGGAAAAGCATCCTTAAAAAAAAACAAAGGGGACAGTCAACCCTACAACAGCTGGTTCACAAGTGGGCAGTTTAGGTGGTTGGATACTATTGATGCCTCTAGGTGCCTTTAGTTAAGATTGGTTAAAGGCTTTCCCAAATGCAATAAGGTTGTGCAAAGGGGGGTTTGTAAAGGCATGGAAGTGTGTGAGTTTGGGACCAGGAGACAGAACTGGAGGCTGGGAAGAGCTTGTGACTTCTTGGTATGTGGATAAGTTTAGGATAGGACCCAGCTGATCTGGTGCTTAGAGTTTTATCTGGTAGTTTGGTGCTATTCAAATGGCAGGCTGTGGTCTAGGTGGACTGGCCTAATTTTTGTGGTTCCAAAGTGCCCTCTGCTCCTACAGAGTTTCCACAGTTCTCACCCTTCTGGTCACTTTGGAAACAGCTACTGAGTGATGCATGATGTCCCTGTGAAGGGAAAAGCCAGAGCTGGAGGTTCCATCAGGACAGACTTCACTAGAGCTTCCAGTAGACTTGGACAAAAATTGACTGGCCCTGAGCTGTGTCATACTTAATGCCTTTTTAGAAACACAGTAGGGAAAAAAGTCAAGTTAGAGTTACAGAGTACCTCTGTCTTGGAAATACCAATTTTTTTGCTGAAAGTTAACAGCTCTCATGTTTTCCACTTACAAACAAAATCCTGTCTGAAATCAAAGTGCCACAACAGTACATGTTGCAGCAAATTCTGGATTGCTGGTGACATTCAGCAGGTCAGCTCTTGAAGGACAGATGCCCTTGTTTCAGTGCCTGGTATCTCTGGAGATAGCAAAAAAAGAAGAAAAGGATTTGAGACAAAATATTCTGAAAGAAGGCTTAGGAGTAGCTGCTTTGTATTTCAGATACTTTCAGTCCAGAATTTTGATCAGAAAGCAGTAACTGAGGACACTTAACCCAAAGTACACAGGTGCTGACATGAATGTCTTTGCAGCTTGCTGAAATTACTGTGTACTTTGCTTTGAAAACCTACCTTAAAGAAATTCTGGAAAGATTTAGTTGCCTGATGAACAAATCTGTATTTGATTCTTCTTTCAGTCTAGGTCTTTTGATGCTGCCAGAGATGAAATTAAACTATGTGATAGTGTCTTTGTTTTTGTTCCAGTCCTATAAAATTTTCATTCCCCCAAATAAGCTAATGAAGCTTTGACCTGACATGTGTTGTGGCTACAGGTTTGATGGTTGTTTTCTTTCCTTTCCTTTCAGCTCTGCAGTGTATGGATGATTCCAAGCCATGTGTAAATGAGGGAAAGTGCATTCCATATCAAAATGGTACAGGATATTGCAAGTAAGTTGGTTTCATTTCTCATCAATTTAATTACCCGTTTTCTTTCCTTCAGGACTCTAGCCAGAAAGGAAATGTGAATTTTTAAGATTTTCTTACTAGTTTCTTTCAGTGTAACAGTTTAGCACAGTGGGTGTTTCTTTATAAAATGTTAGTTCTTGTGTGCTAGCTTTTTGTAATGTAAGAAATCTGGAATTCTTGTTCACTATTTGGGTTTGGATCTTGTCAGTTGGATTTCTTTGTACTGGGCTGGGAATTGAGGTAAACCAATCACAGAGGTAAACTCTGTACCTTTTTTCCATACCCACAAGCTAAGTTGAAACTTGCTTTCCATCTTATAGCTCACCTTACTTTATAGAGCTCCAGCCTCAATTTGAATATTTTTGAGGTTTTTCAGAATTATTCTGCACTCTGAGGTGTGCCAATTCCCTTCTACTGGTTGAGAGCAAGTAATACTGGTGATTTGCTAAAACACCCTAACAACCCCCCCCCCCAAGTATCCACATTTGTTTTCATCATGTAAATTGATTTTGGTAAATGTTGACACCCTTCTTCAATGGTCCCTTCACTTTGTTGCTGCATGAGAAACTCATCAGCAGGAGCTTTGGCAGGGTGTGTGTTATCTGGAGAATATCACATCTATTTAAATGCAGTTCACCTTTCAAACTGCAGTACTTAGATTTTTTTTTTTTTTAATTGAAGTGATATTTTGCCAGAAATATCTTTGTTTGTCTGGGTTAATTTACTATGTCTGCAATAAACAGATTCTTTTCTAAAGGTTGTTTACTTCATCAGTTCAAGTTGTGTCATTTTCTATCATGCTAAAACATCTTAATGCCAGCATTTTTTAAATATTAGTGAATTTTCTTTGTTGATTAAGCTTGACTAACGCACAACTCTGCTCTTTACACTTCTCTACACTTCTGTCTTCCCTAACCACAACCTTTAGTTCTCTATTAGTGTGGTACATAAAGCTCAGTGTACTGAAATTGCACCTGTGGCACACAAAGGGGAAATCATAATCTAATTTGAGGTTCTTCTCAGCTTCAAATCAATACCTTGATGTGCAGAAAGGCCACAGAAAAGCAAACATGTAATTTATTATTCCCTGTAGGTTTCTTCTAAAATTTCTAACTCTTGATGCTTCCTATTCTTTTCCTTTCCATGCTTTTACATAGATGTCAACTTAAATGAGCCGCCCTGCTGAAAAGAGAGCTGGAACTTTTTGTGCTTTTCACTTGTATTTTAAGACTGAAACAAGAAATAGGTGTCTTTTGTAGGTCTTTCTGATGTGTACTTAAGCATGCTAGTCTGGAGCCAAAGTATGTAGGTCACAATAAAGGTAATAAACAAGACTGGTATTGATGTTGGTGCTGCTTGTGCCTTCCTAAGGACATTTTCTCCAACTTACGTGTTCCTCTTAACTATGTCTTAACAATTGTTTTTTACAGCCTAAATTGGTTCATCTGATTGGCTTCTGCACTATTTGTAGTTCAGTTCAGATCTTGACGCATTTCCCTCATTACAATGGCAACTTTGACCACTGTTACATTTTTTTAGCACACATTTATAATGCTAATGTTGCCTTCCTCCTTGTGCAAAGTGTTCTTGCAAGTTTTAAGCCATCTCCTCCTTCCAGAAACAGCTCAGTTCCTTTGCAGGTGCCATATTAATTGGAAAGGCTAATAGAGAACTGTATACAGAGATTAGTAAGTGTTTTTTAGTTCTGGCTCAAGAATATTTTTTTTTTGCAGAAAGGAAGGAAAAAAGTAGCAAAACCCACCTCAGTTGTGGAGTCTCTACCTTTAGCAAGCTGATTCTTAGCATCCTGTTTTGGTTTTAACTTTTTTTTTTTCTTTCCTGCACTATGAGGAACTCTGAATAGGGGAACTTTCTGTCCGGTTTAGTAACCTAAATGACTTTCTGAATTTTTGATGGCTGTAAGAGTGGAAATGTTTTGCTCAGGAAACTGAATTTACTACTAAAGCAAGTGGCTTGGCTTCTAGGTCTGCAGGATCTTTCAATGATTAGCAGCATCGCCACCCCTTCCACTTTTTTCAAGTTATCTGCAGTACTTCCTCTGCTGGGCAGTAAGTTATTATAACAGGCTCTCTTCCACTTTCTGTATCTCCTCTTGGCTGAGTTGTTTGTTGTAGTGTGTGGCCAGATCATCCTGTCTGTCTTGTGTCTCTTAAGAGTCAAGCAAACTGCTGAGGGAGAACCTGCATCAGCAATAACCAAATGTGATAAGATATGAGTAAGCACTGATAACAAAACACCTACTCTAGATATTTGGCCCAGCAGTGGATGGCAGCATATTGCTGAAGCAGCTTTCTTTGTCTGAAAATCCTGTAGCATCTACTCCATTAAAAGAGACAGCTAGTTTTCTGCTAAGAAACCTTTATGATGGTGTATCTGGCATCTGTTATGGGAACAGTGATTGTGACCCTTGTAAGGAAGCTGGGGTTGGAGCTTTATCAGATTGCTCTTGTGAGTGCCCTTTAAGTAGCCCTGTTCCCCTGGTGACGCTGCTGCCCCATGGCTGTCGTTCTGTGGCACTGCTCGATGGAGTTACTGACCTCCTCTGACCTTGATTTTATATTTAGAAAATTACACATTCCTGTGTTTGCATCTTCCAAAGCCAGATTTTTTCATGTGAGAGCTCTTTCTACACTCATTCAGCGACTCTCATGGTGAGGATGCAGGCCTTATTCCACAGAATATGTCTGTATGTGCAGCAGCAGTGAAGGGGACCCATCCTTCCAAGCTTTCTAGGTCCTGCTGTGACAAAAGGCCGTTTCAGTTTGGAGTTTGACTTTGCTTTGCACTGTGATGGGTGGGGGTTTTTTTCCTCAAAGCATCTCCAGGCAGCCTTTTACATGTTGAGGTGTCAAACATGAAGGAGCCTTCTTGAGAGGCAGGGTAACAGTTCCTTGTTGCTTAATGCTAATTGTGACCATTGCAGCAAAGCAATTTCTAGTCTCCCTGCTGCTGGCTGACTGGGAAGCTGTGGTAGGAAGAGTCCGTGGGATAGTGCTGTGAACTTGCAGTGTTTCTGCAGTTGCAGCAGGCTGGGAAGGAAGGTCTGGGTACAGGGAGCTGTTTCAAGGACAAGCCCAGCAGAGATTTTGGCATCGCTGCCTGCTGTTTTCTGAGCACAAGGATCTGCTCTGCTGCAGGTGGGTGTAGGATTGGGCAGTGCCTCTGCTTGGAATGGGGCAGGGCCCTAGAGCAGTCTCTTAAATGATTTCCCCATTTTCCACAGCTGTGGCCTCTCCCAACTTCCCACTCCAGTGGCAGGGAGCAGAAGCAAGACTGTGCCAGGGAGAGAAGCAGAAGTGGGAAGGGAGTTGACATAGAGGTGCTGCAAGGTTTAGGGAGGAAACTGGGCATTGCTACTTCTTGTGCTTGGCAGGCTTTGAAGATTGAATTTTTGACCTTAGGACTGTTGCAATTTGTGTATCCAGAAGGGATAGCTGTACCACTGTGGAACCAAGTACTGCTTTAACACTGAGCTCTTTTGTTACTCCTGATGGTGTAAAGAAACGTCAGAGCTGTGCTTAGTCAAATGGGGGCACTGGGAGTGCCAAAAGGATGGTCTCCTTCAGCACATCCTTTCATGCCTCAAGCTGTCAGGGTTTGTACAGCTTTGTGTGCCTCTGTCTCTTCAGTGAGCAGTGTTTCTCTCATCGTGTGCTGAAATTTGTGCACCTTTTACATTGTGTGATACAGTTTTTGCCTCTTAGGTGTAGACTGGCAACTAGAGAACCTCAAAAAAATGCTGAACTCAAACCAGCAATGGCATGGCAATAAGGGGCTTCTATGCTAATTCTAGCTGCCAACAACTTCAACTCCCTTGCAAGGTTTTTGACTCACCTTTCCTTCAAGATGGATCTTCATAAATGAATTTTAACATGGATATAGGAGGACTTCTGGGGCTGAAGAGCAAGATCCTGGACTGCAGAACTGCTTCTGAGACTGCAGCTGATATCTGCTTAGGATCTGTCTCAAGAGACTAATCACTCCTAGACTAGTGAATGGGGAATACCCATAGGAGACCTTGTAGCAGGATGAGGTCTGAGAGTTTTCCAGAAGAGGCTAAATGCAGAAGTTGAGAAGTTGTCCCTTTCTGAGAATGGTCTGCCCTTTTCTGTTTCCTTCTGTCTCCTTTCAGAAGTTAAAGGATACCCTTGAGACCAGGGCAGAGGAAAAAGGGGAGAGTACACACACTGCTAGCTTAGATTCTGGGAACAGAGTAGTGGATTTCAGTCATAATTTCCTTCTGTGAATTACCTGTGCATACCAAAAGCTCTTCAGAGCTCTCGTGGGCAAAAAAAGCTGAACTAAATCTTGTCTGTTCAGACCATGGCTGCTGTTGCTCCATGGAGCACTGTGGAGTGGCTCTCTGTAGAGGCACTTTCTGTGGACTGGGAACAATAGCTGTGTGCTGCTTTAAAGGCAGGGCAGGGAGGCCGTCCCATCCCATCGTTTGCATTCAAAGTATGACGCATAAATGGGCACCTTGAGACATGGGAAGGAGCGTTTGTAAAGCTAACCAGAGAATCCTGTTCTCCCTCCTGAGAGGAGGTGTAGGTGTGGGAGTCAGAACCCCGGAGCCAGAGGGAAGTCTGGTTAAAATCTGTAACAAAATAGCTGAGACCCTTCTCACGTTAGTCATCAGACAGCATTTTTTTACTCTCTGCATCGAAGCATCTTCCAATCGAAGTGGAGGGAGTGTTGGGTTGAGGGGGGGAGAAGCAGGACTATGAGGAAATTCTTCCCTTCGCTTTTTAAATTAAAACCATCTGCTTTCTTCTGTGCATCTCCAGATGATATCATGGGCCTCAGTAGAAAACTCCCATGAAAATCAAACATCTGGAAGTCTGGTTAAAATTGTCTATAAGGTGCATTTGAAGAGACTGTCTTATGAATGTGTCCAGGCCAATATAGTACAGCAGATGAGGAAGTTTTTCCAAGAGACCAGGCATATTTTCCAGAAGTTCATTGAAAGCAGGAGAGAACCAAGTTTTGGAAGGTAGCTTTGATGTTGTTTCATGGCAGAAGGGCCAAAAGCACAGCTTTTTGTGAGTCTTCTACTTTGATTTGCAGCATTAGGTTGTTAGAATGAATGCAGCTCTCTGGATTTGTGGATGTTTCAAATTTGGATAAATACCTTAGTTTTGTTTTTACATCTCTTGTTTAGCTCTATGAGAGGCTGAGCTAAGGCAAATGCAGGCTGGAGCTGAAAAGGAGGAGGGGGGAAAAAAAAAAGGCTGAGCTCTAAAGTATTTGTGCTGGAAAGTAGCCCAGAGAGAGTAAAGGAGAAGCTTTAATTAGAAGCAGCTGCATAGCTGATGCAGCCCACAGGACATTTTCCCATTTCAAACTCTCTAGCTTTCAGAAATCATGATTTGAATTAAGTTATATGTGAAATTTGTTCTTAAAAGATTAAATTCCTGTTGAAGTAGGTTAAGAGACCTCATGTGCTTCCAGAAAATGCCAGAACAAACTTCATCTTCCTGTTTCTTTTTCTGAGTGTTAGATGGAAAACTGAGGAGAAACAGTGGCTTTTATTTGGAAAAGATTTGGTTTCCTGTTCTGAGCATGTCATTTGGAGCTGACACAAGCTGCTACAATTTTAAGCTGCACTGTAGACAAGTGGGTTTTTTTTCCTCTCCTAAAGAGAACTTGAAAGAGTAGGTTGGGATGAGAGCAGAGCAGGGGTGGTGGGAAGCTGGAGCTGCTGTTGAGTTTAATCATATCCTTTAAAAAAGTCTGGACTTTAACTACATGTTTTCAGTTTTTGCCTCTATTTTTAGAGAAACAATGTGGTGCCCAACATGAATGAGGAGCAAATATTTGCAGTTTGTCTACACCAACATTTGGAACTAAATTACTAGTATTTGTGCCTAGAAATGTTGATGACAGGAGACATGATTGAAAATCTGGACTGCAGGTTTTTTGTTCTTTAACATTCAAAAAGGATTGCACTGAATTGGTGGAGGGCAAAATAGCATAACTCTGTGACCAAGCACTTCTCCAGGAGGAGAACAAAATGGTGGGTACAAGGGCCATACCTGACCTACCATCTTTCAACATGCAGGCATGTTCCCTCTTCCAAATATAAAGAGCTAAAGTTAAAAGAGCTTTTGCTGTTCCTTCTTGAAGTGCTCCCTCATGTTTGTCTGATTAGCCTCAGAAGATACCAGAACAAGCCTGGTCTTGGAGTGCTCTTCAACTTTGTACCAGAACATTTGTGTACAAAATGCTGGGCTGTTTGTGGGTGATGGTTGTCTCAGAGCACACATCTCAGCTTTTCTTTTCATTCACACCAGAAATACTCTTAATCGGTGTTTAGGCTCCCTTCTCCCTCTTGTCTAAGGGCAACAAATGCACCTTCCAGTATCCCTGAGCGTTGGGGGTTGGAGAAGAGATATATTTTGGGGGTTTATTTACTTGTGGACAAAACTCAAAATGTTCCTCTAGACTTTCTGGTTTGCTTTACAGCCTTTAAATGAAAAAGCACTTTAGCACTTAAATTCTAGGTGTGTTTTGGTTTATTTTGTAGTTGCTGGTGGAGTGGGTGGTGTTGGAGGAGCTCTTGTTGGCCTGATGAGATGGCCTAGGTGGGGTTCTGTGAAGTTCTGGTTTGTTGTTCTTTCTTTCATGGTAAAGAGGATTACAAGTGCATGTCCTGTGCCTGCGGCTGTTAGTCCGAGGAGCTTGGTGTGCTGCTGCCTGGTGGGGATGAAACCAGGAGAAACCCTCTGTAACCAAGTCTTGTAAGACTTCTGGGACCGAAGATCAGTTTGTCTTTACACAACCATCAGCTGCACATAGATGTCCAGAGACATTATTTAACTGTGGTTGCCCAGACGATCTCTGAGCAGAGCCAGTGCACCATGTGCAGGCTTGAATGCCGTGGGAGTCGAGCAGTGCTCCAGCTTCTGGCACAGCTGTCTGTGCTGGGTGCCAGATTTCGATGTGATCCAGCTCCTACAAAGCCGTGCTGTCGCCCGCCGGCGTTTGGACTGATTTCCAACCTGAAGCAAGGAGAGATTTTGGATGTTAAAGGAAGCCTATAGCACTGCTGTGGTTTAGGCCCAGAATACCCCAAGACTGCCTCTCGTTTGATGTGGCTACAGCTCATGCTGACCCACAGCCTTTGGCTGTTACACCGAGGATGGCACAAGAGGCAGAGGATATTCTGCATTGGTATTGTCTCAGGATTTGCTTTCTGAAAGTTTATTAATCCTGCCTTGCCCTGCAAAATCTCTTCTTTCATGTCTGTTCTTGGGTATGAAGTTGAAAGTATTAAGGTATGGTGAAAGGAGCCTAATTTGGGTGTGGGCAGTGGTAAATTACAATTACGTACATATGACTTTCCTGCTTTTGACATGTAGCTAAAGCTAGTTAATAAATTTTAACATGAGAAAAAACAGTTGTGGTCATCTAGTAATGACCCCTTGCATAACTTGGATAATAACCTCTCTGAATAGCTTTGTTTGAACTAGCGTGCATACTCTCCCTGAAACAGCCAATCCTGGTGTTCTTTTAAACAAGCATGAGTGATGGAGAAATTCCACTGCAACCTTAAATGCGTTGTTTCTCTCCACTGCTGAGAGACTGTGTGTAAGTCTGTGTCTGAAAATAATACAACCCTATTTCTAATTTGAATTAATCTAGCTTAAAGTTTTAAATGCTCAGTTCTGTTATCCTGGTATCTTCTAGATTGGGAATTATTGTTAAATCTATGTTTCATAGTGGGTACTTGGAGCTTTTGATTAACTGTCTTGTTCCCTTTGCTAAATAGACTGAGCCACCTGAGCTTTTCATTGTGGCCAGAGTTTTCTAATAATCGTTACTGTTGGCTTCTTTGAATTCATTTGAGTTTTTCCCTCTTAAAGAGCAAACACCAGAACTGATGTAATGGTTGTACCAGCATTTATCACATGTAGCATAATCTCATTTATTCCTACTTGATATTTGCCATTTGTACGTATAAAGTATTCCTGCCAAACTGTCACACTAGGAATTCACATTTATCTGACTGTTAGGAACCCCCAGAGCAAGTATGTTGTTCCCAGCTCCGTTTCCTGTTTTGGGGGAGATGCCCTATGTGTTTTGTTTTTAGATGTATGACTTTGCAGTGCTAAAGTGCATTTTGGGTGCTGAGTGCCTTATTAAGCTTGTTGCTACTCTCTATCAAGAACCTGTCTTCTCTCTTCCCTACATATTTGACCAGCATTGATGTTTTCCATTGTTAATAATCAATAGATATGTTGGATAGCATAGGAACAAAGGCAGATTCCTGTAGGATTCTGTTTAAAACACAACTTCATGACCATTCTTTGATTTTTCAGCTGAATATTAGAGCCTGTCTGATTAGTTGTGGGGTTTTGTTGTGATGGGTTTTTTTTTTGGTGGTGGTTATTGTTTCTGTGGTTTTGCTTTTTTCCCCCCTCAAATCTACAGTACACTTTTAAGTGCATAAGGAAAAAAGCAGTCTCTTTACTGTTACATTCCTGTTTGAGGACTAGAGGCTTTGTGTATTTCTTTCAGTTGAAATCTCCTCCCTTTAGATATGAGTAACTCACTGATTTAATAATTGCCCCTTTTCTGATCTGGAACAAAGCATATCTAATGCTCACCTCTAATTTTTTTTTTACAATGAAATATGTTTTCTCTGGGGCTGTGTCTTGAGTTACTCACCACTTAGAGCAGACAGCTGTGCACTACAGAAAGAGCTACAAGTGGACAGTCCTGTGTGTTAGGTGTTATTTTTATCCACTGTATTCCCCTGCAGCTTTCTGCTACCTGATAGAAGCAAATGGAGCTGGGGGGGCACAGAGGTGGGCTTTGCAGGCTTGCTTGCCTGGATCCTCTATCTCTGGCAGTTAAATGGAAAATCCGTAGTACAAAGGCCAGTTAAAAGATGGATTACAGCTGACAAGCGTAGTCAGACTGTATTGACATAAGTTTAGGTTAGAGAGAAGTAACTGCAATTATTCTGCAGTTGGAGTTCTTTGTATAAAATATTGCCCTGGTGGTAGATAGTGTGTGTGTACTCGTTTTTCTGTGGGAGACAGAGGAACAATGACCTTGTCGTTAGGGTGCTAGCCAGGGGCGTGGGAGACCTGACTGCAGTGCTTGTGTTGCTATTTGAGTGCAGGCTTCAGCAAGTCCCAGATGCACTTATCAGCATGAGGATAACAGTATATTCCTGTCTCACGGGAGCGTTGTGGAGAAAGATCTGCTACAGATCTTCAGGTCCCCAGACACTGCGTTTGCACAATGTTTATAAATATTTTTGGAAGATGGATAATACCTGGTGTTAATACCTTATTAAACGGCTTGATTTTCTTCTAAAAAAAGGATGCTTGTTAGGATGGGAGTAGGTGCAAGGAATCGTTACACAGCAGTTCTTTAACACTTAGCCTTCTACTGAAGTTTTGAAGGGAAGTGCAAGAACAAGGTTCTGCATTTGATTCAACTCTGATTGAATGTGGCATTTATTTTGCAATGAGCGATTTCACCATTTGAACTTAGGTTTTCAGTGGTGTCACTTGAGACAGTCCCACAGGAAGTCCTTGTTACATGTGTGACGTCAGCCTTTAGGTTTGTTAGTGTCACCATCAATTATGGCAAACTTCAAGGCTTTCAGTGGTCACGGGACTTCATTCCTGCAATCTTCCCAGAACACCAAGGCTTCAGGTAGGACTGCTGCAATTCATTTCTTCTCTGTTGCAGGTGTCGAGAAGGCTTTCTTGGAGACTACTGCCAGTACAGAAACCCCTGTGAAAGCAACACCTGTAAGAATGGGGGGACTTGTGAAGCTGCATCCCTGATAGGAAAACCGACCTGCAAGTGTGCTCCAGGATTCACAGGGGAGGAATGTCAGTACTCGGAATCTCACCTTTGCTACGTGTCCCAGCCCTGCCTGAATGGAGGCACTTGTCACCCCCACAGCCAGGACATGTACGAGTGTGTCTGTCTTCCAGGTTTCACAGGTGGGCTTCTGCATTTGTACCTTCAGACCCCCTCCTTTGGGAATTGCTTCACCCTGGAATGTTCTGGGGCAGTTGTAATATGCTCTCAAATTTTCGAGCTCCAGCACAGGAAATGAGAGGAAGTCTAAATGACTTCATGACCAAAAAAAGCAAAGGGGAATAGGGAATCAGGCTCCCTACCCTTTACACGTAAGCAGAAAAATATTTTCTTGTGGGGTTGTCCACATGGGAAAACTGAATGCACAAACTACTCTGGAGTGACTGTTGCACTTTGAATTCAGAGTCTAGTCTCTAGGAAAAAAAAAAAAAGCAAATTTGGCCAGCAATATCTTTCTATGAGAAAACTATATTTTGATGCCTGAGGGGAAGCATGGGAATTTATTCCTTTCACTCTTGATGGGGAGGTAGAAGAAGAGTGACTGTTCGGTGTGTGTAGTATGACTTCAGGTCATTTTTATAAATGATAACATTCTATATCTTGCTGCAACCTGGTAAATGACTTCGTACTGTAACCACACATTTATTTTCATTTCAAATATAATACTGTAAAATGCAGACATCAGTTTTCCTGTAATAATGTGAAGATATAGTGCACTAAAAAAATTGAGGTAGTGTGAAAGACATACTGTTTTCTACAGAAATAACATTTTGTTAACCTGTCTTGATTTCCTGCAGGAAAGGAATGTCAGTGGATTGATGCCTGTACATCTCAACCTTGTGCCAATGGAAGTACATGCACTGTGTCTGGAAATAAGTTCTCCTGCACCTGCCTGGCTGGCTACACTGGCCAGAAGTGTGAGATAGATGTGAATGAATGTGCCACGCCAGGCCTGTGCCAGCACGGTGGCACGTGTGTCAATCTGCCCGGTTCCTACCGGTGCCAGTGCAAGCCGGGTTACACAGGACACCGCTGCGAGAGCATGTACGTGCCCTGCTCCCCGTCACCCTGCATGAACGGGGGCACCTGCCACCAAACCAGCGACTTCACCTTCGAGTGCAACTGCCTGCCAGGTAACACTTCACAGAGCTTGGGTTGGTAGCCTTGTCACTGCTCTCCCGGCTGTGTTCTTCCAAAAGCTTGTCTCGGAGTTTCTGTGGGGTGTGTGTGCAGTGTGAGGTGGAAGGGAGAAACTTCAGCAGGGTGGGAAGCTCTGTGGGATGTTAATTTGTGAGTGGTGGGATTTCATGACACAGAAAGGAAGGAAATGGAAGAAGGTTAGAAATTACAGATTTCTATGGAACCCAGTTAGAGTCAGAGAATCAGGTAAAAACTATGAGGTAGATTCGAGGAGAATAGGGTGGTATCTCATAATGCCCGTTTGGAATGTGAAATTCTACAAACATAAACATCTACCAGTGTATAGTTTTGTGTCAGTAAAGGCCTCTGTTAACTTCAGTGTTTGAATGCAGAATGAACACGTCTTTCTCCTTTTCCATCTTTTCGCATAAGACACACCAAGTTCTATTCTGTTCTTTTTTCCTTCTCCAGTTCCTCCAAATCTAACAAGATATCAGTTCCAACTCACCACACCCTTTTACTTCAGATAAATTTTGATTGCTTGTTTTCTGATGCTGTTAGCTACCCTGAGTTCATGCACAGCAGGGGTGATGTGCTAGCTCAGGATCAGGGCCTGCATTGGTTTTGTGTCAAGCTGTGATCCAGTCACCAAGGCACCCACCTCTACACATGACCATGTGTCACCTGGTTGGGATGGTGGTCTCACCCTGTCCTCCTCCTTTTCCACTTGTCATCCTTGACCACAGGGCAATACTAGTTGTCTTTGCATATCAGGGTATTTTTAGGCTGATTTTTTTTTTTTTTTAACTGAGTAATTCAACTCCATGGGAAACTGATTGTTTGGAAATGCTTTTGACTAGACTTCCTACTTGAGCGTATTGCAGCTTGGCACACACAGACTTGGTGTGTGGTAATCTAGAAAAGTAAACTCCTTTCCCTTAAGCATGTCTCCGTTATTATTTATGGGAAAGACGTAGCTGCCCTATACTGTTTAGGATGAGTATAGAGTGGCTGTGTTCTCATGAGGATCATCTGGAGTCACAGGTCTGTGTGGAAAGGGTATTAGAACTTGTGACAAATGTTCTCTTTTTGGAGACCTTTGTCTTAAGGTATTGTCTGAAATGATGTTAAATGTACGTTGCCAACCTTAGAGAGTGTCTGCATAACAACTTTCTGGGTTGTCTGAGCAAGCATGTGACTTTGAAGAATTTAGCAAAGACAATCTTAAAATAGAAGGATGGATAATCTTTATTTTTGAAAGTGATTATTCTAACTATGCTTGAAGGGAGAGTGCTTTGAAAGAGTCTTTGTAAATGCAGTATCTTAACTAACAGTTGCCCTGGAGGAATTTATGGCTTTTCTGCTTTGCATCTTTTTAAAATGAAATTATAAATCAGGTATCTCTGGATTAACAGTCTTGTCCAGAAGTTCAGAATTTTCTTAAAAGTCAGATCTGTTTAGCCAGGTCAGGGACTTTAAGGCCTCATGCAGGAGCAGTGTGGTGGGGGGAAGAAGAGAGAGAGATGAAGTTGAAAGAACTTGATCCCGTAAAGCTGATGAGGCAGTTTGCTTTAGTGATTCTCTTACAGGGGCACAAGACTGAGTAGGAGCAGATTTTCCCTTAGACAAGTGTGTGGGCTGGCTGAAATATGGTCAGGAAATGAAAATGAGATTACTATAGTAACAGCTACACACGTACACTCCTCACACGTTTTGGATTATTAGCTGTCTTTTTTGACTTGTTACACAGCGTTTGTAGTGGGAGTGAGTTCATGTGGCTCTGAGAGCCTTTACTTTTCTATTTCCTGTATTTGTTTAAGTTGGCCATGCTGTTTTGCTAGCTTGATTTTTAAAACTAGTCATTTGAAAAACAGCAAAAAAGGGAGCTGTTGGAGAGGCCCAAATGCTTACATTAAACTCTGATAAAGACAGGGCACCCAGCCATTTCTTCCCCCCGCTTAGTGCAGAGCATGCAGAGCAAAATTTCTGAAGTGTTGGAAAAGGTTCTGTCTGGGAAGGAAAGGTCAACAGAAAGAGAAGAGAAATGGTGGCCTGTCACGCCTAGGGAGGATGTGAACAAGGCCTGCTCCTCTGGAAGAGTGTGCCAAGATTATGGACTACAAATTCCTCTTCAGACTCCGTCTCTGAATTGGAGCAATGCCGATGATACTGTGACTATAAATGGAATTGCTCTGGCCCTTCTGGACTGCCTTAAGATGCTGCCATCGCTCAGCATTGTGGCCACAGAGGCAGGAGGCAGTTATGTGTCTTGAACTGCTGGAGTGGTTTTTGATAGGATTTTCCATCTTGTGACCTGTAAAACTACTTTGAAGAAACTGTACTCAAGCAACAATTTAGGCATAATTGGGTTACTCCTGCACTGGCCCTGAAATGGGTTCTTGTTTTCTGTAGATGTTTCCTTCTTAGCTTTTCAGTGAGTTTAATCTTTTTGTAGATACAGATAGGTGAGAGTGAGAGCTTGAAAAGGCAGGGAAAACCTAGAACCTGGAGTTGTGTGTCACAGCAGCTTTTTCTACTGTCACACAAGTACTGTTTATGTACAGTGTAGTCCAGCTGCTATTTAAAATTCCCAGATTCCCATGTCACTTGTGGATATACACAAACAAATCCTGCATTAGGTAATCCATGTGTGTTAAGTCAGCATTTTGTGGCAAGCATCAAGTGAAGTTATATATATCACTGTTGGTATTGCATCTGTCTGGAAGGTAACCTCATTTTTATCTGTCTAGCGTAATCATTTTTACTCTGGGCTTTGTTGATTTAGATAGAAACAGGATTGTAGACAAGTGAGCATGTCAATCATAGCAGTGTAGTAGTGAAGGAGATGTAACCTGAAGCATTAGCAACTCCTTTGAATATAAGAATGAGCTTGTAGTTATAAATATTTGACAAAAAAGGACTTCATTTGGCAACTAACCTTTGATGGAATGTTAAACAAGTCAATAGAGGAAGTTCTTAGCTGGGAAAGTGATTATTCATTGTTATCCATCAAAATAATTACCCATTAACTAAGATAAGGACCCTAGGGAATTCCAAGGGCTTGTTCAGGAAATGATCTGTCAGGCTGGAGCAGGCTGTTTATGAGAGCTGGAACACTTCCTGGGAAGAGGAAGTAACCTCACGCTGGTTCCTGGCTGAGCATCACGCTGTGCGGTGAGCACCACGAGTGGGGACTGACACACACGGAACTTCCAGTGGTGGGAAGCCTCTGCTTGCTGAGCTTGGGAGATGAGCTCTGAGGCTCTCCATGGCAGCAGCCTTGGGGGTTCCAGGTGGAATGGGTGCCCCTCTGCTCCAGATGAGTAGCCGAGATGCTACCTGCAATAGCCCAGCTTCATTTTAGCTCTCTACATCCCTTATTTCCTGTCAGCAGACCCTAAGTCTGGAAATAATCTGACATCTTTCAGGCATAATTTCCTGTCCCCAGTACTAACTGGCCCTGTACAAAGTCTGAGGTGTAATTTATAGGTTGAAATAAGGCTAAAGGAGTAAGATTTGGAGGGAATTGGATGTGATGATCTGGAACAGGGTGGAGATTTCAGATGACATAGGAATAAAGTTATCTGCTTGTCTCAGAGCAACATGCTGTTAGCAGTGGGAACACTTTTCCCCTTGAGATTCTCATTCCTTAGCTCAGTGTGCTTGGAGATATGGAACAAAAGTCAGGATATGTATTGCAAACTGCTCTCATGCAGGGAAAAAACACAGGACAACATGTGAGTCCCAGCACAGGAGGGAACAGGAAACAGTGTCAGGTGTCCAAATACATCAAAACAGTGAACTCTGGCTTTCTGGAAAAGAGTCAGGTTATATAACTGCAAAATTAGATCCTGAGACCCAGCTAGAGAAAAGCTCACATATCTCAGAGCAGCTCTTTGGTAGTATAACTGGTTAAAATGTGAAGATATAGAATGGCTTGGTGAGATTTTAGTGTTGGAGTGACTTCCATGCTTTATTCTCGAAATAATTGGGCCACTTTAAATTTGTGTGAAGTACAGCGAGATAGTTTAAATGCCTGCTGTCAGAAATGTGTTTACTAGAAAGTAGGGCTGGTCTTCATATTATCCAAACTGAAGGGATAAGAACTTAAACCTTTTGTCTTTGTGGCTGTGGGTGTAGTTCCACGCTGATCACATGCTAGCCTGATGTAGTCTGTGGTCAGTGGGATGATTCCTCCAAGTTTAAACACAAGCTGATAGGACACCCCTGAGTTTTACAGCTGAGCCTTTGCTCAGCTTGGTAGCTTTATACAGTCTTCAACATAGGGATCTAAAGCTAATTGTTTTCCCTGGTAGTTGTTCCTTAGAAGCTTTTGCCAGGAAGGTGCTGTTGTTAGCCAGGACTCTGGCTAAGCATGTTATATTTCCTCTTTGTTATAAGCTTCTCTACTGCCATGAAATTTCTAGGATCTTGGGTGGAGGGGCTTTGAAGGGAGAGAGTATTGAAGGTCTTTTAGTTTTGGTTTGGTTGTTTTGTTTTTTTTTTAATGTTGAGCCTGTTCCTTGCTGATAGATGCTAATGCACTTGATACAGCTTGGTACTTCCCAGCACTTCTGTAGAGCTGGAGAAGTTGAAGGGATGGGAATGCACATGAATCACCTCAAGTCTCTGGAGAGCAGCAGTAGTCTGGAGAAACCGCCTTAGAACTTTATAGTCTGTCTCATCTGCCACACAGCACGATTGGATTGCAGTGGACCAGATGTCACTTAGAGAGTCTGTGTGACTTGGCACAGATGTTATGGAAGTGTCTGGAACAGGGCATCAAAAGTAAAGGGGTTAAAGCATCATTTTGGATGAGAGAACTCTGTCATGTTAATATTACATTCCAAAGCAGTGAAGAGGCAGAGCTGGTGTTTTAAATTAACATGTGTGTTCTGGAATCATTTACTTCATCCACATTAGCATGCATTCCACTTGTGCTTTGATAAATAGCTCTCTCATCCAGCAGAAATGGCAGGTTTATTTAATGAAGTGTGAAATAAATCAGTGGGGGAAATCAAGGGGAAGAAGACACATCATTGACAGCTCCCTTCCCTAATATCCCCACTTCTCCTTCTTTGAAAAGGAGAGGGAGCTCTAGCAAGGATATTTTGTCAGTGTGGCTGTGTCCATTAGGAGCCTGGATTTTCTTTGGGGGAGGGTGTCTGATTTCTTCTGCTTTTCAGGCAGGGCTTAGTATGTAAGCATCACTTGGGTGGTGGCTGATTAGTTCATTGACTGACTTGTCTGACACTGAAGAGAGCCAGATCAGGAGTTCAGAAGCTCATTTTCAAAGCAGATCGTTCTTTGACGTATCCAAGGCAGACTGCTGAGGTATCCATGAAGTGAATGCCAGCACTTTTTTTTGGCTATGGGAAAAATTTGTCCTGGCTGATGCTTGGTGGGCAGTGACAAGCTTATCTCATGGTAAATGAAATGTCTTGGTCTTCACTTTGTTTGCTTTGAATGACAGTGCTCCTTAGTCACTTAAAGAGAAAATCCTCATGTCTTTTGGGTTGTGAAAACATGGTTGGCCATCTACCCACGGTAGAAGTGTTTTAACTGTGTCACCTGACCTGCATGCTATTAGCAAAGGCATTCAACAAAGTCGTGCTTCGTGGAGGTTCATCCAGGATTAGGTTAACAGGGCAAATGTTTAAGAAAAAAAAAAAGGAGGGGAAGCTGCGTGAAGGGTGAATTCCCTTCAAAAGAGGTTGGAAGCCCATTTCACTCTGCTGTTGTTTCTGCTTTGTCCAGGTTTCGAGGGAAGCGTCTGTGGACACAACGTCGATGACTGCCCGAATCACAAGTGCCTGAACGGGGGCGTTTGTGTGGATGGGGTGAACACCTACAACTGCCGCTGCCCACCCCAGTGGACAGGTACGTTCTGTGGGGGGCCAGCACAGGGACTGTGGCCCTCACCCTCTGCCTGTGGCTGCAGTCAGGGGCAGATGCCAGTGCAACCCTTACAAGAAAGCTGTTGGCATCAAAACCACCACAGTGAAGGGCAATTTCCCCATGAGTTGCAGTTCTCATATGGATGTACTTTGTAAATGGATAAATGTTTCCCAAAAGCACAAAACACAGCTTTGCTGTTACAGCTGTGTGCACATAACAGAGCTTTGCTGATACATTTAGGGGTACTTCTCAGGTGGGATAATGATCATAGTGATTATCATAATGCTGCTGAGGAACAGGGCAAATCTGAAAGGAGGCATAGGTGGGGGAAAAAGGAGGGAAGAGAAGTGTATGTATGGGAAGCTTATGTTTTGCTACTGTTATTTTCCTGCTTGACTTATTTTTATCTAGATTTCTCTGTTTGCAAAGCTATTTTTGCTTCATAAATGAGTCTGTTTTTACTCTGAGTCTGAAGGGGAAAAAAACCGTGAATTTCAAGAAAGTGTTATGCACAATATAAGGAAGCAACTTACAGGAAACTCAGTGTCATATTTAGTTGCAAAATGTCTCCATACCTCAAAAATAAACAAATACCTCCGGTTATGGGGTGAGTTTTTTTGAGTCATACTAGTCTTTCTTAGCTGGCACACTTTTTCAGTTGAGTATGGTTTTGCCCTTATTTGAAAATCACAGGTAAAAAGAAAGACCTAAAACTAGCTTTAAAAATGATTTTTTTTCCTCAGAGAACATTCATTCTTATTGTAAACAGTTTGTCATTAACTGCAAAGAGGGCTGTCAGTTAAGAACCCTCATTAACTTAAAAAAAATTATAAATTCTTAATAAAAGTGAAGTGCACCACAGCTTGCATAACTCTTTGAAACTATGTGTAAAAACGAGAAAATTAGTCCTCCCCTCAATGAGCAAGTGTCCTTGCTTCTGTACTGCTTCTCCATGTCCTGAAAGCCTGCAGAGTGAAACTTGTAAAGGAAAACATGAGACAACAAACCCTTAGTAACCCCTAAAGTCTTGCTCCATCCCACAGAAATTATAACCCTCATGATTCCTAGCATCTGTCAGTAGCAAATTAATCTCAGTCTTACTAGCAAGTATAGAGGATATAATGATCATGAGCATACAGTCTCCAAGGGGTTATTTTGGCATCATAAATTTAGCTTGGCTTACAGGATTTAGGAGGATGTCTGCTGTCAGGTAGGGATGGTTTCTGCAACTCACCTGGCAGAGACCTTGGTGGCAATAGGCTGTGATTCTGTTTGGTTTTGTGTCCGCAATCACCTCTTGGCAGTCGTGGTGATTCCCTCTCTGAACATCTTAGGGGCTCTGATTAACATTGGGAAAAATTGTCAGACCTGTGTTGTGGCCTATCTTGTGCCATCTTTCTCCAGTGTGGATGGTCTTTCAAGAAAACCTTGTGTGTGTGAAGGATGCTTCCCTCCAGTGAAACCCTGGAAAGAGAGATGAACTCCCCAAGTGTTGTGTTCCCATGGCTTTCTAACACAGTTTGATGGAATGGGCTTTCTGAGAATTTCCTTTGTTTATGGTTCAGCTGAGGTTATCAGCCCAGTGGTTTTAGATGATGGCTTCTCAAGGCTGTTGTCTTTCTAGGCTTAGGTCAGTGTGGAAATAAAAATGATCTCACAATTTAGGAAACAGCAGCTTGGCTATTTGAACAATGAAGGTTAGAACCTTTATGGGACTGAACTGTGCTGTCTGAAATGCTCAATGCAAGTTTCTACAACTCCTCTCTGTGATCTCAGTGGCATTTTCTTGAAAAAAGCTTTTTTTCTTTTTTTCTGAATAGACTTCTATCCCTTTCCCGCATCTTCAGTTAGAGACCAAGGAGGTGAGGAAAACAATACACCTCCAGCTTGGAGACATGAGAGATGACACTGAGGCAGGGCACAAAGCAGGGAAGGTGGATAGAGGACTCGTGGAATAGTTTGGAGAGAAAGATGATATTTTTTCAAGATTAAACTGCAGTTGATGCTGACGGAAGTAAACAATAAAACATTAGTTATTCAGTGTTAAGGAAATGCATAAGTGCAGGTCCATCCTTTACACAAAGGGGCTTTATAACATTTTAAATCATCTCTAAGGTAAGTGAAGAGGGAAGAACTGAGCAGGCAACTTTTTTGGAGTCTGTCCTGATAAATGTTATAGCTCAACAGAGCCAAACTGTGAGAATGAACACTTCAGGAAAACAAAAGCTTCCAATGAGACCATGAGGTTAGAGGACATTGTGTACTGTTAAAAAAAAAAAGGCGGAGGGCAGCCCAAATATGCATATCTGTAAGGAAACATCAGCCAAAAATTAAAGGATGTTAAATTTTCTAAAAATACCTGACAGTGTAGATGTGCTGTCTTCATAACAGTCTCTCCTTTTAAATATTTGTCAACCATTCTTGGGGAAAATTGAGTTTGTCTGCAGCTTTAGTCTTTTCTTAATCTTTGTGCTGTGGGTGATGCCCTCTCATGTTTGTTAATAGAGTTTGTTCTTCATGGCACAGAGAAACCAGTCCCATTCCTTACTAGAAAAATCAAGAAGCTGTACTGCAGCTGATCAAAAAAAGTTTTGTGTAAAGTAATACTGAAGCAACCTTTACTGAAACAGAATCTGTTCCAGTTCCTTTTGGTAACCATCTGCCTCTTGTAATTCCCTGACAGGTGGTAGGGCTACATAACTATGCAGTTTTTAAAAAAAATACTCTTATTTTCTGCTTGCTCCCACCTTTTGTAATGCTATTTGCTCTCAGTCTTATTTCCTGCTCCTCAAACAGAGCTCACTGCTCCTTTTCTGTTGAAGTGCCTGCCTTCTCATTCTCATTTTGCTTTTTTTTTCCGGAAAGATAAAATCTTGCCTTTCAAAAACAATGATGTGAAATTCCTGCTGTCACCAGTGTTTTTGTCACCTTCAAAGTTCTCGTGTTTCATATGGTTATAGTAATTATCAATCTCATAAATTTGTAACTGGCAAGACAGACTCGGGTGTGTTTGGGTGAAACTGCCCCAGATCTTTCCTGTTGCTGAATGTTAACTGATTGCTGTTTTGTTTAAAGATGACTTTATCTTGTCCCAGGATATGGCCTTTGTTAGAACCAGTGTTTGTTAGGTCCTTTCAAAGCACAGTGTTGCATATGTGTAATCAAACTCCACCTTTTCAATAGATCTGGGTGCTTTTGTCAAAGTGTGAAGTTTGTACATGACAGGCCAGAGAATTTGGTGTGTGATTTGAGTCAAAGTTAGCCAAAAATCCTGGCTAATATAAGGATAAAATACCATGTGAAGACTGTTTTATGCTGCTGTTCTTGCAGCAGTTAAACCAGCCTCATTGTGGTCTGAGGAGGAAAGTCTTAACCTTCTCTCCCTGCTCTGAGACACTCTTCCCTTTTCCTTGGGCTGGCTCTGGGATTCGTGGGAGTGTGTCACTTTACCTCACTAATCTAGTAAAAAAATCCTGTATGGCTGCTTTATTTTTTTTTCCCCTTTCTTGCTTTTTTTTTTTTTTTTTTTCTTCTTCCTGGGATCAGGAATTAAAATTCACAGAGCAGTCTCATGGTGAGTGGATGCAGAGGAAGTGGTGGCAGTCTGGGCTGAAAGTCATATGGAAGATTAGGGTGTGCTTCCACACCCATAAGGAAACCAACTGAGGGTTTAAAGGATACTCAGACATTCTAGCTACAATTCATCTAAAGAAACAAAGCTTGGTTTAAAATGTGCCTGTTGATTCTGTTGACCAAAGCTGTGCAGCTTTGGGTCAAGAAAGACATATGGAGATTTTGGGTGCCTAAGTGATTACTAATACAAAATGCTGTAAATGCTTAGGTTTTTCTTGTATCTCTAAGAAAGACTCCTGCTCTCCTGAAAAGTCTGTGGTGTTTCAGAAGCTCACCATGAATCTGTCTTTGGCCCAAATCATGTTTCAGGAAGAGTGCACAGCAGAGATAAAGATTTTGTGTCCTCCATGGAGTTAAGTCTTTTGCACAGTTTGCTCCTGAAGCGCTGCATCCGAAGCTGTGGGATGAGTCTCTGGGTTTGGGGGACACTGCCCACGCTCAAGTGGGTTTTGGAAGACCAACACTGTAGTACTTCAGGCTTGGCCTGCTTGCTCCCTTTCGTTATTTCTACCCCTGTGGCTGGGAAGGCGAGACTCCCATGGCAGTTGTATTTATTCAGGCTTTGTTTTCCCCTGAAAAGAGGAGTCCAGTGAACTGTATATTTTAAAATCTAGGCGACCTTTGTCTCCAAGGGAAGCACAGTGTGCTAACAGCTGACTCCACCAAAGAACTCCAGCACTGGGAGCTAGCTTAAGCAGCAAATGTTTGTCTTGAGCAGTAAAGCTCTTCAGGCAGCAGGGCTGTGCTTTTTAATTAAAACAGCTGTTAGCTTGGTCATGTGCTCTTAAACACTAGCACAAGGGTTAATTTTTCTGCAGAGCTTTAGACAGGAATTTCCAAAGTGGGGTGTTAAGGGTTTGATTCCTATTTAATTAGAGTAATATTTGCTCCCTACCTTGGTTTTCTTTGAAAATCCCAGTCTTAAACTTTGGGCAGTCGTGACTTTTCTTTACTAAACATCAAAAGGCTAACATTTAACATTTTTATGTAAGATCATATGCTCCAGTATTTTCTTTTTTAAAACTTTCTTTGCCAGATACTGCTTTCCTCAGCTTCTTTGTCACCAAAGTATACAGTGACAAGTCACATTAGCTTAGTGTTCAAAAAATTGCTACCTGCTTGGAGTAGTTAGAGGCTCAAAATGTAGAGGAACTAACTGTGACAATAGGTGACACGGATCATAAATATTGAACATAGCAGTCTCCTAAATCATTAAATATACATCCTTGTTATTTTCTGGAGAGTGATGACGATTATGTGACAGAGAGCCCTGTTGGGGCTGTTCTCTTTTCCTCTCCTGGTTGTGTGATCCATCCCAAGACCTTTGTGTTAGCTCAGGGAGGCTGGGTCACGCTCCTATGAGAAGTGCAGTCATCTTCCCCAGCAGTGATCAGCTTTCTGGTGCTTTTCCAGGCTTTATTAAAAAGCATAGTGGCCTCTTTGGTACTGGCTGAGATCTGTCTGTGCCAAGCTTGATGAGTTGGCTGGTGTCAGTGCAGTAGTATCTCCAAGAGACAGCTCTGAAAGAGGCTGAGAGGGATTATGATTCGTTTTCTTCCGTCATGTTTGAACTGGCAGATACAAAGGAGCAGGGAGCACGTGGCAGCCTCCAGAGTTGGCAGCTCCAAGTTTGAGTGTACAAATGATTTGAAGTGTTGGACACAAACAGACTTTATCCTGAATGTTGTTTGTTTCTCTTGTGGCCCTTGATTTCAGTGTTGTGCAGAAAGGATGGATTTCAGAGGCATTAAAAGTTACACCCTTAGTCCTTTATCCAGTATGGATTCTGGAACACGTGCCACAACCTCCTGTTTGCTTGGTGCTGCTTTTCATTTCCCAACTGCAAGCCTTGGGTGGGAGGTAGCAGTAATAAAACACCTGAGGTGTTAACAGCTGAACTAATCTGATGACACAATGACAGCATCCAGTTCAGACCACGCTGCCGCCTCTTCCCTTACGCCTTTGGTGACTTTCCAGGTCGGGAAATGCTCTTAGCAGTCAAATGTGCCAAATGATCTCTTGTGGAGATGTCCTTAGGTTTTCAATACATCTTTTATGTGTTTGGCACTAAAACAAGCTAGGCCAGACCCCTCTGGTGAGGCTAGGTGGGTGGATGTGTGCTGTGAGACCAGACTAATAGGTAACAGTTGTTACATCTCCAGCTGACTTGTTTCTGGCAGTTTCTGTCCCTTCCCTTGTACTTAAAATGAGGTGATTTGTCTTTGGGTAATTACTGAAGATGGGTTGCTGAGATAGCTTGAGAATATGAAGCTTTCATTGTAAGTTTTGGCTCCAACTGTTAAATTTTTTTGCCTTGCAGATCTTTTCATTTGTTTGTTATTTCCCTGATTCACTGGGTTTTCCAAAGGAGGTAAAGAGAAGGACGGAGCAGAAAGTAGCTTGGTGATGTGTATTTGCTGTGGGTTACTTCTCTGTCTTGCTGCTGTCCCCAATCATTTCACCTGCCACCAACATATTAAACCAGTCTATCATTAGTGCATCAGTTTTAATTAATTTTTAATGAATCATGTTCTGTTCATGTGTATTACTGCCTCTGAAGAGCTCAGTCAGGACTGCCCTCTGTCCAGTAGTCTGTGGGGAGTGATTTAGGGCAGTATTTAATGGATCAGGCTGTGCATAAGTCTCTTAAAGCCCAGAGTTTTGTATCTGGGGGTTGTAAAATCCCTTGTAAAAGCCCATTAGTTCCACTGCATGCTTCCCATGTGGTTATGAAATTAAACTCTTTTCTCCACCATATTAGCCTAAAATAAACACAGATGTGTACTTTGCTCATTACAATTGTAGATTCATCTTCAATTGTTCAAATTCTATATTAAGCTCTTAAATTTTATGGTCTCTTTGATGGTATTTGACATCTATTTGAGATGTAATAAAAGCAAAACCAAAACCCCAGCACCTGAGGTTTGGGAATGCTTTGCTGCTCTGGAAGAAAGATGCTGTAAGATCCTGGGGAAGGAGCACGTTTTTGAGAGCTGTGATTCTTCTTCTTTAGAAAACTCCTGCATGGGAAAAAAATAGTTGGCTTCAGTCCTTTTTTCTGGGGAAACTACTGTAGTACTTAAGCAGGGAAGACTTTTACTAAATACACATGCTACTCTGGCAGGTGCAAACAGTGTAGTCCATGGATTTCTGTGCCCCTGAAACCATCCTTGGAGTTGAAAGTATCAGTCTCACTTGTTGGATTGCCTGCAGGGAACTGTGGAGATGGCTTTGTTGGAGGGTCTAGAATTCAGATGTAATCTGGGCATCACACTTGACATCCCTTTCAGTATTGCCTGTTTATTGCTCAGGACATTTTGGTCTGTATAAAGGTGTTGCCTTTTTCAGAGAAGTTTGAAGTTCTCTGCTTTGAGCTACCTAGTGTCAATAAAGCAAATTATGTAAACAATCAAATATTTTCTTTTGTAGACTTTGCCATGTGCTGTATCCTCCCTGCAATAACTGAGGTATTATACTCTTAATGCGCTGTCTTTCTCCCTTTGTGGGTAGCACTTCCTTTATAAGTCTTGTAGGAAATTCATCTCTCCATTGGTCTGCCAGACTATGAACTCTACCTCATTTTTTATTCATAAGAGGTGGCTTCAATACTGCAAAATGTATTCCTGACTGAGGCTGTGCCATCGCCATTGCACAACAAGAGTTTGCATTACTTATTGTTCCTTGCAGTCAAATGTCTGCTCAGAGATGTTTATTTTGTTGATTAAAGCTGTGATTGAGCAGAGGTCCCCACTGAGCTCTTCTAGGGAAGCTGATGTTTCCTCAAGGAGTGCCTAACCCAAACTTTCTGCTGCAAGTCTGTTTGCCTTTGTATTCTGCTTGGTGTTTGTGCATTGAGCCTCGCCTGCTCTTGCACAGCCCAGCTGCCTCACTTGCTTGAATCTGTCTGAAGTCCCTGCCTTCCTCTTGGAAAATAAAATGTTATTTTGTTAAAGCTACCACTGCCTACTGTTTCATCACCTTCTAGATCATTAATTAGATGCTTCAGTGCCTGTGTGCATTGTTACTGAGTTAATTCAAGGAGTGTGGATGGTTCTGTGGGTTAAAGATTAAATGGAATGCTCTTACAAATACACAGTTCAAAAACATGGGAGCTAAAGTATTTTTCATGGATACCGTTTTCCTAGAAGGCCCAATGCTTCTGTGCAATTTTCCCCCTTTCATTTGCTGAGGAGACAGGAGCATGAGGAGACTGAGCTTTGAGCTGACAGATGTAAATGTTGGGTCTCACTGTCAGTGCAGACTTTTTTCTTTTGTTACAAGACAGAGCTGGACAGAGGAATGTCTTTCCCCAGCCAGATGTGGGCTGCCAGCTGGCATCCTGAATATGCACATGTGGGGTTAGAGACGAGAAGAAACTGCACGGTCCTTTGGAGTGTGGCACTGATGACCTTCTGCCACACTTAAATTTGGTCATTTACACAAATACTGTTCCTTATCTCTTAGCCCCTTCTTGAGTCTTGATGTTGTTCACCTTCTTGCTTAGTAGTCCTTTGAAACTTGGATTAAAAATGTGAACAGTTCTAATGAGCCATGCTTTCTTGAGCTACACTGGTTGTATTCAAAACCTATACAGCAACCTCTGGAATACCTCTGGAATTAAACCACTCTTTTGGAGAGTTTCTGTCTAGATCTGGTTTATACTTCTCAGGTAGTCCTTTCAGGAGAGCTAGTGAGCTCTTCTCTGTGTGCTGGAGTGTTAGTCTGAGATAAGTGGCAAACTTTTTGAGCTACTGAGTGGATGAGGGCATAAAAGCTTCTTGAAAGCTGATGCTCCGCTTCCAGTGAGTCTTTTAAGACCCTGAGGACCAGTTTGCAATTCTCACCAAATTACCTTTCCAGTATCACTAAACTTGTAAGATATTCTGAGTTCCGGTTCAGTCTGAGCCCGCTGCTGGTGTGGTTGTGATTTTGAGAGAAATGGGACACTGCAATCTCTTCCCAGCTAAGTTTTCAAGGAACTGATTTTTTTTTTTTTTCCAAGGCACAGGAAAGTATTTGCACCCTTTGCCCTACTAAATGTTTTTAGTGATTAAACTGTATTAGATCTGCTCTCAGGAGCTTTAGCCTCTGATACTCCAGCTGTGCATCAGCAGACTTTCCTGCTGGAGAACTGTTAAGAGGCCAAGGAAATTTTCTCCTTTATGGAAAGTCTGTTCTGCCAAAGATGAAGACCTCTGATTGAACTGTCTGAAGGTCCTGCATTCAGCTGCGGGATCAATGCAGTTGGAATTGAAATTTATAAAGCCCTCTAAGTTTGGTAGGATCAGCTTTTGGAGATGTGTGGTGCTGCTTTCCAGGGTGACTGTTTTAGTGACTAGTTTGTTCAAGCTAATGTTCCTCACTTTCAGGATTTGTTCTAATTTTGTGTGCTGCTTTACCTGTATTAATCAGGCTTTATTTTCTTTCTAACATGGAGAAGGGCTGGCTGTTTCTCATCAATGAGATCTGGTACAGCTACTCAAGGGAGGCCTTGAACCCTGTGTCTGCCAAAAGAGAAGCTCCTTGCAGTTCCTGAAGCTCTAAAAATGGGAGCAATCAAAGCAGCAAACATTTCTGACTTACTCCATATGGCTTTTCTGAGGGGAAATATGCAGGAAGTAACTTAGTTTCATAGTGGGCAAAAAGTGCTAAGGGTTGAAGGCTGTTCCCTTTTTCTACTTCTAGTTTTCAATTTTGAAATACCACATGGACTAGCTGTTTACTTTGTACAAGGTCACTTAGAACCTGAGTCGGCATTTTACTGATTTCCCAGGCTCTGCAAATATCAAGGTCAGGTTGGGTTTTTATTGCCTTCTTGGAGTAAATTGTTTCCTTTCTTGTTGTCTTTTATGTATATGTTTCTGTATTTCCATTAAAATATTGTGCAGTTAGTGTATTCATACTTCACTAGTTCAGCCTATGTTTATTGCTATGTGTCTTTTAGAAATGTAATTGAAACTAGCAAGAGCACAAGAAAAGAAATAATTACACAAACTTGCAGCTGGATGAATTAACATTCAGTAGCTGTGGCATTTAGAAGTCACTTGGGTAACAGGGATGTGCATTACAGTGTGCAGTTTGTACAATCCATAATGGACTTTGCACTTGGAAGTTGAATTTCAGTTCTGTGAATGAAAGACTTGATTCTTCCTAAAACTGTTAACAAGCAGAAAATAAGCTTGCCAACTACATGGTGACAAATAAATATATTTAATTTTGTTACAGTTAAGTCAAAGCAGCATCCCATAAAAAGAGTTCTCTGTTTCAGAGAACTCTTGTCTCATTTGATTTTAAATCTCAGTAACCTGGCAGAAGTTTTGAATTAAGAACAAGGTCTTTTCGTTAAAATACTCAATAGTAAAATGCAGTAGTTAATTGTTCATTTATGCCTCTTAATATATTGAATTGAATTGAATTTCCTTTGTTTTTAAAACAAACTCCATTAAGCCGGGGCTCTGATTCATATTCATAATTAAACACAAATACAGTTGGGATTTGGTAGCTGCAAAAGGAGCATTAGAAATCAGAGAACCTAAGTGAGGATCAGATTCAGGGAGCTCCAATGTGGTATGTCTTTAAGATACAGTTCAATTACTTGAAGAAGTTTAAGCTCTGCATTTTTCTTCTCTTGTGGAGGCATTGATGGGGACCTTTTAAACGTTTTAGTTTAGGGCTGCAGAAAAATGGAATAGCCAAGGAGATACGGTTATTGTAAGGACATCGATGATACCACTTGGTACTGTCCTTTCTAGAAGTGGAGAATGAGTACTAGTAAAAAAAAATACTAAAAAAAGTCCTAACTATTGGTATTACTAGTGACACTTGAAATGGGAAGTCAGAACCAAGCTCTGATAGTTTATATGGGGGAGTAGTGTGCTTATCTTTGCTTAAAAAAACCTCACAAACAACAACAAAAAAAACCCTAAAAGCAAAAAAGATACAAATTCAAAGCATGTACTCCCACACTCAATCACCCTTGCTAAAAGTCCATAGAATGTTATATTTCAGGAGTTCCCTTCAGCCAGTCAAAAGGCAAGTGGTTTTTTTGAGAGGCGTCAGTGTGGAGTGGTGTGGCTGAAAACCTCTTCCCGCCTTGGTGGCAGCGGTTCGGCCGGGCTGAGCCAAAAGGATGTAAATGCTGCGAGAGTTCTTCAGAGAGGACGTCCTTTGATCTGGGCTGGGCCCCCTCCAAGAAAAGAAGGAAAATCACTTTTATAATAAGCAAATAACGTCTTGATTATTTTTTCTTGAAGCAAGTCGATTGTGTTGAGTTGAGAGATACGCATGACTGCTCAGAACCAGCCCCAGCTCACTGCCTCTTTTCAGGGAGGCCACTGATAAGCCAACATTGAACAAACCCCTTCTAGAATGACAAATGCATGGTTTGTTTGTTCGTAATGCACAGAGGTGTTTTACAGATAACAATAGCAAGGGTTTGATTTCTCCCCAGCTGTTTCACTAAGCAAACTGGGAATTGAAGATTGATCCTGAAAACTCTATTGTAACTATTATTACTGTCAAAATTTTGTTATGGTTTTTCAAGTGATAAAATTATTGTTTTGAAGTAGTCCTACCAGAGAATGGAACATATGCACAGAACACAGTTGTGCAGCTTATTTTTTTAATAATAGTTTTATTTCTTTGCCACTAAGAGAAAAAAAAAATTCAGGTCTTGCAGGATCAAAGGCTAAGATTATCTAAGTACTTAGAAAACAAAAGGAATCATGGGTATGGTAGGTGGAGATGGTTAAGTTTGGACATTTTTAGATTCCTGCTCATGATAAATGTTTCAATTTGGCGTGTTGGAGGAGGGTGTGTCTGTGCTCTTGCATCATTATTTCTGTGCCATTAATGAACAAGGTGACTTATCAACATCTAATAAGTATTTTTAATTTGGCAAGCCTGAATAAGCTGGAGCCCAGGTGCATTGGCAGAGAAGATCTATGGTCTGCTCTTGAATTTATTTTTCTTGGAATATGAGCAGAATTCCATGCAAATGTAAGTGTGCAGCAAATAGAGCAGCTGTAGAAGAGAAATAGGAGAATCTTGTAGTAGCAGCAGATTTACTAAAGAGTTTTGACCCAACTAACAGAAAGCTGCTGGAAGATAGTGGGAGAGGAGATGGTGTCAGCTGGGGAAGAGGGGAAGGTCACATCAAACAAATTAAATCTTACTCTCTGATAAAGGGCCATCTTCTGATGCTGTGTGCGTCCTATCAATTTTTTAGGAAGGGTGGCAAAAGCAAGTTACCAAGAAATGTGGAAAAAAAAAAGGCAATATTTCAGTGCTTAGAGAGGTTTGAATGTAACTGAAAGGGGGGGAAATAGTTTATCAAGAAGATTATGGACTTTTACCAGTACTCTGTGGTTGCACATGTGTGCCCATATGCCAGCCTGGGAAGAAATGAGTTGATACTTATGAGGTTTTATCTGTTCAGGAAACTCAAAATGACTTGAAAATTCAGCTAAACAATTTTGGCTTAAAAGTAAACTGTACAACTTTTATGGGGAAGATGAATAACTGTTGAAGCAAAATATTATTGCAAGTGGCATGTTCTCCAGATTTTGATGTCAGAGCAAGATGGATTTCAGCAAAAAAATACTTCACTCAGTGTGAATTGCAGAGCTTTCCATAAATGTGACTGTAAAGTTCAGTATCCTTCGAAAATTATTTCATGCTTACTGGTCCTTTTGTCCTTTTCCTTAAATCTCCCTAAGAGTACATTAGTTTTCTCTCTAGTATCACCAGTCATAAGAACATTTTTAGAGTGTTTATTTTGTGACTGAAAAAAACCAAAATCCCTCAACAACCAAGAAACCCCCATGTATTTGTGGTTGTCTGTACAATACCTGGGGCAAGGAAAATGAGAATTTCAGGTGGAAGAGTTTTAAGAATAATTTTCTTCCTCACCAAGTAATCTTCATTGCATAATTATATAGGAAAGAATTAAGTTCTCCTAACAAGTGTTACCTTGCTGCTGGCCTGTTGATACTACTTTGGCCAGGATTTTCTTCTCATGCCATCTTCTCTCTTACTCCCTCTGGCTGCCCTGAAGACAGCCCCTCATTCTTCGTGCTTCTCACCTCCTTGCAGATGTATCTTCATGTGCTGTAGGCTGTCTGCTGGCTCTCACACTGCACCTTTTTTAAGTCATTCTTTTTAAAGTCATTTGCAGTCCAGCTCCTGCTTTGGGGTCATTTAGGGATGCTGGTTGTGTTTGCCTAATTTGATGACAGTGTTGTGGAAGTTCTGGCACTCAAGTGTGCTGGAATGAAGGAGTGGCAATCAGGCTGGACTAGAGCATGTCCTTCAGTCATGTTGTCTGTGCAAGAGCCTCCATGAGTCTGAGCGTGGGAAGTGTTATTAAACCTGTTTGTTTCTGTGCACCAGGCCAGTTCTGCACTGAGGATGTGGATGAATGCCAGCTCCAGCCCAATGCCTGCCAGAACGGGGGCACCTGCACCAACCACAACGGGGGCTACGCCTGTGTCTGTGTCAATGGCTGGAGCGGGGACGACTGCAGCAAGAACATCGACGACTGCTTCACTGCCTCCTGTGCCAATGGCTCCACCTGCATCGACAGAGTGGCTTCTTTCTCCTGCATTTGTCCAGAGGGAAAGGCAGGTAAGGCAGAAAACTTGCTTAAGTCTGGTACTTCACGGAAGGTGCTTCTGGGGGTTCATGCACTTGTTTGAAGTGTTTATTTTACACACTTTGCCACCAAACCAGGAAGAAGGAAAAACACTGTCCATGAGCAAAGACCTGCTAAACCCCTGTAGCCTGGGACAAAGCAGTATTTGTATTAGGCTAGAAGACAAACTTACTACGGTTTAGGTTGCAAGAAAAAATCTTTTTCTAGCCCTTGGCACAATCTGTACTTGCTTGAGAAGCTGCACATGAGTGTGACTTGCTCTATGTCCCTTATATTAATTGTATGAGTCTAGAAGGCACACTTAGATATTTTCATGTGACTGTGTGAGAATCTGGGCATCCTCACTGGTACAGTGGAAAATTTTCTGGTTTAGGTTAAGTGAATCTTCTAACTACATGGAAATAAAAGTGATCTGCATGTCTGAATTTAAGTGAGCTTCATGGGCACCTTTCCAGCTGTCAGAAAAATGATCAAGCTGGCTTGAGAGAGGAGTTAGTTAATTGCTCCAAGGAAGCAATTTTGATAATGGTCAGTCATTTTACTGCTTCAGAAGTGCTGGAGACACCTCTGAAGTAACAGAATTTGTATTTAAATATAACGTTCTATAAATGCGTGATGAATTCCTATGGTAGTTAATAGGCTTAAGCCTGTAAGATATTGCTCAAGTTTCTAGCTGTGGGAGACTCTATTTGAAATACCAGGACATGGAATTTGTGTAAAATACAGTCTGACTGCTTAATTTCTCTTTTTTAATAAACTCTTGGATGCTTCTCTAGGTCTTCTGTGCCACCTGGATGACGCCTGTGTTAGCAATCCGTGCCAGAAAGGTGCTCTGTGTGACACCAACCCTGTGAATGGAAATTACATCTGCACCTGTCCTCAAGGCCATAAAGGAGCAGACTGCACTGAGGATGTGGATGAATGTGCAATGGGTGAGTTTCTGTTTGCTCTCTGTGAGTGCAAGAATGCACGTTTTGTCATAGCTTCTCCCCACAAATGTGGCTCCTTTCCTGCTCTCCCCTCTTCAATTTCAGTGTCTTTGGTTGTGTTTTAAACCTTGCATGAGACCTGGGGCAAAGGGCTGAGCTGGAATAGTTGTTCGTGTTTGAACTGCAATATGAAAAGCAGTGAAATGCTTAACCATTCTTCCTTGTGCAAGAGGGCTTTAGCATTGTGTGGGGAGTGCATGCAAACAGATGTGATAATTAAGCTGTCCCTTAGAACTGCGGGGTGCAGTGAAAGCACCGCAGTTCATGTGGGAGCTGTAGCAGCTACAGCCTCAGTAGAAATATATCAAGGCTATTTGACAGCCAGAATATGGCTGGATCTTTTGAGTGCCTTCCAAGACTGGTGACCACGTGGGCTTTTGAAGCTGTAGTTGTCTGATAGCATGCTGTTGTGTTGTTTTGGGGATTAACTGGACTCTTACAGACTTACTTACAGTTTTGTGAGTGCTCGTTCATGCTTCTAGAGTGTGATGCGTGAAGGTAATGCCTAACCAGCACTCATGGGAAGAGTTGGAAAGCAGCACTTCTTTGAATTTTATTCTGTCTGCCTTGGACAAGAGTGCTGTTCCTTTTTGAAAACACACAAAGGACAAGTTTGGCTGTTTTGTGGCTGTGGCGGCATCTTGTCAGCCTCAGGAGTGAAGTAAATGTAAAATATCATCTGGAAATAAGGTCTTGAAAGCATCATTAGTTTTCTAATCCCTGCTAGCTGATACTTTTCTCTTAAGAACTGTCATTAGTAATGTGAAGCAGAGTTACTCCTTTGGTTCCTGGTAGTGACAGCATTCCTTCTTTTTGCCCCTGACAGGCAAGTAACTGCCACTGTTTTCTTCAGTAGCTTTTCCCCAGAAGGATGAACAGTGTTTCCCCAGTATTACTTGCCAGAAAGGAATGCCCACTGGAAAATACCATGACTAATAAAGAATGCTGTGGCTTTCCTCCTCTGAGGAGAGGTTTTGACACATGTGTATACTTTTCTTGCAGCAAACAGCAATCCATGTGAACACGCTGGGAAATGTGTCAACACAGAGGGCTCTTTCCACTGTGAGTGTTTGAAGGGCTACACAGGACCTCGCTGTGAGATGGACATCAATGAGTGCCACTCGAATCCGTGCCAAAATGATGCCACCTGCCTGGATAAAATTGGAGGGTTCACATGTCTCTGTATGCCAGGTGAGGGGAGTTTCTGACACAGGTGGGACTTCCAGCAAAGGAAGAACCCAGAAGGCAGAGCTTAGGGAGGGCTGCCAGCTCTGCTGAGGTGGAACACAAAGCTGCAAAGGGGCGAGGCTAAATGGTGAGAGAGAGCCTGCTGTGGTGGCACCAGCCAGGAGGACCTGGCATTTGTGTTTGGGAGGGAGAAAGCAATTAGAGGAGCGAGAAAGAAACCAATCTCTACATCAATGAAGGAAGTTAGCTTTCTGAGCTGAGTGTGTGTGAACATATTTGTTACTATACCTGGTAAAATGCATGTGCAGAGTCTTTTCTTTGTGAAAGCAAGGCAGTGCAACCTTTAAAAGAGTGACTGTATTTTTGGGTATGCATATGATGATTTGAGATAATGGTGTTTGGGGTTTTTCTTTGTTTAAAATATCCCAAATAATGCAAGTTCTCATTGACCTGAGGAAACAACTGTCAAGGAAGCTACTTGATTGAAGTTGTGCTTGAAAAATTTGTATGGCAAACGTAACCAATGACCAATATTAGTCTTCTATTTTGCACTCTTGACAGAAAGTGGTGAAAAAAGAAAAGGATGCAAGCTGCCTGTTGCACAGACTTATAAAGTACTAAAAATATAAATATAAATAAAGAATTGTGATGCCTGCAGGTGATCAGCTGATACCTTGACAACTACAATGAGTTTTTATTAATATAGTATTTATTAATATATAATCTGTTTTGAAAGGTGGAACTCTAGTTCCAAGTATTTCACCCTTCTTAATATTTTTCTTGTACTCTGCCATAAGCTAAAAGCCCTTGAGCTAAAGCTAAAAACTATCTGTTGTGTTTGTTTATATACCTTTTACCTTACACTGGTATAAAGTAATATATTATTGATATATATTGGTATTATTGATACCTTTTAAAGTAATTAACATAACCCCTTCTCAAGTGGAAGAAAACGTTAGGTGTGAATTCAGCATAGACTTCTGCTGCTGCTGAATACGTGAGCATCTTCAGCAACAGTGAAACCTACTCATTCAACATCCCTTTTTAACCTCTGGTGTATATTCTTACCTCATATTTTCTGGTCAGACTGCAAACTTGCAATGGAGCTCTGCTTAGACTTTCAGCACTGGTATAAAAGGCAGTTACACTCTCAAGGACACTTTCAAAGGCCTTTGGTCACCTCTCCTTATTTATTTTTACTTTTTTAACAGGTTTTAAAGGTGTTCACTGTGAAGAAGATATTGATGAATGTCTGAGTAATCCCTGTGTGAACAATGGAGTATGTCTTGATAAAGTCAACCGCTTCCTCTGTGTCTGTCCTCCTGGTGAGTTCTTATTTCTGGAAGCTTTTCCTGCTTCAGCCTACCAAGAACTGCACAGATGTGGGTGATATGTTTCTTGTGAGTTTCTGTTGTTCTAAGGGCAGCACCTGTTAGAGTGAGTAAGTTGTAATCACTATTAAATAAGAATAGTCCTGTATCAATTCCAATAATATTGAGTCTGTAACTGGGTAAGCATTGAGAAACACAGTTGGACACCTCATCTAAAAGGGTAGTTGGCAACACAAGCTTCTTTTATTGTGGAAATTGTAGTGGGATTCTCAACACATTTTAAAGATCAGACCCCCTGCAGAAGGTGATTTTGCATCAGTATGGTTTATGCTGCTTGCATGAGGAGGGAGGTGGATTGTGTTCCACTAGAAAAGGAAGAGTACTGAGCTGAGGGATCAATGTTAGCTGTAGGGTGAACATCACTTGTTTTCTTCATGGCTTACAAAAAAATTTTGAGTTCAAAATATACATGACAAAAGCCTGCTCTGCATCCCTTCTTACTGACTAATGATGTTCAGGCTCTTGCTTTGGTTCCTTCCTCCAAGAAGAATTCCTGATATTTTTTTTTTCTTGAAGTGCCCAAGGTTCTGCATAATCTGACATCACCTGTCAGTAGCTTGTTAGCTATTTCAGGAAGTGTATTGAAAGTTCCAGTGCTATATTGTACCACATTCCATACTGCTGTAGTAATTCTAGTCTGAAGGCTTTAGTGATGTACGCACTGTTGTTTTATTTTTAGCTACTTGCTTGTATTTCCTCAAAGTTTTTTGTTGGTGGGCTCTCAGTTTTACAGGCAGGCATACTGTCCAGTGGTGGACACCACTTGTGCCTCATCTACTTTATTTCTGTTTGGGTTGGCCATCTCAGTTTTCAAGCTGAGGCTCCTTTGAGCTGGAAGGCAGAACCTTGGATGGTGGGTTGGACGAGGAACCAATCCACCCAGGGCATGGAGTGTGTGCTTAATGATGCTGTTGAATGTAGATTTGCTGATCTTATATTTGGGTGGGTTTGAGGATTTGCTAATAGATAATTCCTGACAGTGTAGCTGTCTAGATGAACTCTGGAGTGACTCCTGGATTTCCATGTGTTTCTCTGCCTTTCAGGATTCAGTGGTGCTGTGTGTCAGATTGACATAGACGACTGTTCCAGCACACCGTGTCTCAATGGAGCCAAATGTATTGACCACCCCAACGGCTACGAGTGCCAGTGTGCCACAGGTCAGCCTTGTGTTCAGAGCCCCTGCATGCACATAACATGTAACCTAAATACTTGAAAGGCTGGTCACAAAGATGTCAGTGTTCTTTCTTTCTTTCTCTGAAATGCTGTTTGTTTGTTGCGAGGCTTTGTCTACTCCTTTGTGCAGGGAATAGTATTTGAGTTAGAGAAAGCCTTTCACTTCTGGCACATAAGTTTGCAATTAGTGGGAGTTCTGGTCTCCCTCTTTCAGCCCCATCTTTTGCTTCCCAGAAGATGACAGCTTCTTCTGTATTAACTATGGAATGCACATATGGAGAAACATCAGTGTGAAGGCTCTTATCTGTGACTGACCTTCCTTTCTGCCAAGTCAAGTTATATCATGTACAGTTCAAAACCAAGATATGGACAGAGCAGTGCTACTGTGCATTCTGGTTTTTGTTGCATCAGGCTATTTTATGTCAAAAGGCTAAGACTGAAATGTAGTAACAGTTGTGGAAGAAATACCACACCGTAGCTGCCTGCCAGGGAGTAGTTGAAATGATTTGTCAGGTATCACACAGAAGTTTTGATAGAGCTGTGGCTGGAACTCAGGTGGTTTTTTTTAAATGCCTGGTAAATTACATATTTAGAAGCGTCAGGTTTAATTATAAGCTATTCTTATCTTTTGACCTCCAGGAGTGATGTAGATATGTTTTTATCTTTGTTTTTATATCTGGTCAAATAAGAGGGTTCAGAGCTGTTGTATCCTAATTCTCAGTAAGGAGCTACTCTTGGTTGCTTTCAGTTAAGGGTGCCTGATACACTGCCCATGATACAGATTCAGGTATGAAATGCCTTGGCTTTAGCTCTTGCATTAGGGAAGGAGCTGAACAATTCCTGGAGCTGTTTTAGTCCCAGTAATGTGCAGTGAGATTGGTTAGATTTATGTGCAACTTTTCTCATTTTGAATCATCCCAATAAACAAATTATTAAGATAAACTTGACTTCACTGCACAGAATGTAGGAGAGATTAGCGTAAATATAGTCTGTCTTTTCACACACATGGTCTCCACCATTCCCAAAGTTCCTGAACAGGCACTGAATTTGTTGGAAGAAGGACAATGCAGTAGTTCTGACCAGGAGAGGAATAATTACTGTGGTCAGAATTTTCCTTTTGATTACTTTATGTGACAAACTAAACAGACACTTGCAAAAAGAAGAAACAGCTTAAATCTTATCCAAACTTGGAAACTATCTTAGTCTTTCTCAAGCTGATGTGTGTTCTGGTTCTTTCATTCACTGAGAGTGCAGAGCTTATGAGGCCTAGGAGGGTTTTGGGTCGTGTAGAGGAGGACAATGTAGCCTTGAAAAGCAGGTTCTGAATTTGGCACTAAAACTGCATAAATCACCTCAGTACAGAAATTCTAGGTTTCCCACCTGAGGATGGAAAACAACTGCTTCCATGAAGGCAAATGATGTATGGAGCATTTTTAGGCTGAAAGCAACCAAATGCATGTTTACTGAAGCAGCAGTTCTTAGTAAAATCCTTGGTTGAATCTTTGAAAATAGAAGAGGGACTCTGTGTTAGGGCTGTTTTCCATCCTGTCTGAAGGATTTTCATGTTCTATATTCAGATGTTTTTTTCCTAATCTGACTCTTGTCTACAAAGAGAGAAATCATGTTTTGTTGGGATATGTTCAGTTATAAGAGATCCAGAAATATACCTGATCTAGAAGTGGCTCAGTTGAGCCACAATAGCAGGCAAGGTAATGACTTTTGAATGAACATGTGCTAAGTTTATATTTAATATTGACAGCCTTCTATAAGACTGAAATGTGGAATTCTTCATGGGGGCAGGTCAGTTACTGGACAATAATGTTTGAGTATGTTCTTGCTGTATTAATCTCATAATCCGAGTGAAATGTTCCCTGAATGGTAATCGCCGGCTGCCGACGTGATTGAAAACTGCAAAATGTTTGGCCAAATGCTGTACAGATAGCTCTATTTACTGCTTGCTTTTTGTCTTTTCTTTCCCTTCTGGCATTATTCCACTTCTCCTTCCCAGTGGTAGATCATGGCTTTTCTTTTCTTGAGTTGTTTCAGGTCTTTCCCCTTTTATTTGTCTCTGACCTCTTTTTTTTCCCCCCTCTGCCACTGTTTGTCCCCTTATTGGTTTGTTTTTCTTCCTTCCCTAACATCTTTTTATATCCATCTCTCTAACTAGCTTCCCTTCCCTCTCCCCACCCACTTCCACACCCATTCATCCAAGCATACGTTCGCAGAACTTGGAAATGTTAGCCGTCACCTGGTATGTTTGACCACAGAAATAACCACAAACCTGTATGAAAAATGGGGAGCCTCTTATCCACTTATAATACTCAGGTGAGAACCACTCTTCAGCTGTTGAAATTCCCTGCAGCTTGGTTTGTATCAGTCTCCAGTTGGTGTCTTGAAATTTGAAGTTCTACCTTCCTGATTTTCAGCTGCTGGAAGGCAGCATGAGCTGTTGCTCCAAAACCTCAGCTCTGAAAACCATTTATTTGAAATCATCCCTGTCTCATATAGCTCTGCTCCATCATGGAAAACAGGGCTCTTGAGGGAGTTATTTGCTGCTCTTAGCTTCCTGAACCCTTTAGCCCTTTTTGTGCATAGGTTCTGTCCATCTCTGTTGCTCAGGATGTTTCCCAGCTGAAGCAGAATGAAACAGGCCAAATTGCTGCTTGTTTCATTGCTCCTAACCAAGAGGTTGCATGCAGCCTTCAACAAATTTGCAATTGGTGCTTGATTCCAGTTACTCACAGGTTTCCCAATGAAAGAGGCAAGAAACTTTCTAATAAGCAGAGCTGCAGAAGCTTTGACATGAGCCAAGGGAGCTCCTTTGGGAAGGTTTCAGCAGCATCTTCGCAGTAATTTCTCATTCTAACAAGGTCAGCCTCACTCTGTCCCCCTGTTACTGTGTAGAGGAAACAATGGCAGGAGTGTGCCTTCAGATAGTTCATACTGATGCAAATAAATATTTCTGTTGGAGATTTACATGTTTCCTCTCATGGCTGCTGTTCCAAATAAACCGAAGGTGACTATTTCCAGTGCCAGGGTTCTCCATGCATGGTGTTGTTCCGTAGTGCTGTGAACAGTGGAGAGTGTTGTGTTCAAGGGCTGGAAATGCAGTTGAGGTGCCCAGTTACCCTTTGTGCTCTCTGCCACTTTGCTGATTCTTGATACAATTCTTTCTATACCTGCATTATATTCACTGCAGCACCCTACCAGTTAACTTCTTACTTACTCCTACTCGTTTGTCCTCAGGTTTTACTGGCCTTCTCTGTGAGGAGAATATCAACAACTGTGATCCTGATCCTTGCCACCATGGGGAATGCCAGGATGGGATTGATTCCTACACGTGTATCTGTAATCCTGGCTACATGGGTGCCATATGCAGTGAGCAGATAGACGAGTGCCACAGCAATCCTTGCCTCCATCAAGGGCGCTGCATCGACTTGGTCAATGGCTACCAGTGCAACTGTTTGCTGGGCACCTCAGGTACATAAAACCCAAGTGTAAGGCTTGGATTCAAACAGAATTCAAGCATGTAATTATTTCTTGTGTGCTTTGGTGTGTGCTAAATTTGAGACAGATTGTGGGATGAGAGTATCATTTTCACATTACTTTTCCTTGCTGAAGTTTGGTGTGCTTGCCTGGATTGCCTAAGCCTCACTGGTACTGCAGCTGATCTTGGGAGAATTTGCTTCCTCTTTACTCAAAGAAAATCAGGCATGCAGAAAAATTAGGCGTAGTGTTCAAAAAGGTTTATTCCTTTGTTTAAATATTAAGTACAAGTTAAGGGTCATATTCAGTCAGCACCCAGTGACTCAGGAGACATTCCCTGGTGTTGCAGTGCTTCTGCATCATCCCCTGTTTAAGTTGCCCCCAATGTGACTTTGAAGCAGGTGAGGATTCTTAATTTGGCTATTTTGGGGAAATAGTTTTGTTGCCTTCTTTGTAAGATTTGCCCTCCTTATTCCTCTAACTCCTTTTTTCTTTAACCCAGGAGTAAACTGTGAAAATAACTTTGATGACTGTGCCAGTAACCCATGCATTCATGGGGACTGCATTGATGGCATTAATCGCTACAACTGTGCCTGCAAACCTGGATTTACAGGTAAAGTCAGCTACCCAAGAGCTCAGAATTGTTTTGAAGATAGTTATCCGAGTAGTCAGGGAAGCTGTTCTTTGCATATTGACTGCAAGGGATTCAGTTGGTATCTCACTAAATCCTTCTAATCTTTGGATCTTAGCATCTTACATTACAGCCAGTTCTAGTAAGCAGAAAAATGGCCTAATCTGTGCTGTTAAATGCCATTCTTGTTAGGTAATTAAGTCCAATTCATGGTTCTTGGTTTTATAACAAATAAACCCATGTGACTTCGGTTTATTATTTACAGCCTCTTTCCAGGGACAGAGAGATTGTGGACAATACAGAGAGGTGTTTCATTAGACACTACCTTGGGCTTTGACCATGAACAGTATTTCTATTTCTGTGAAATCAAAGCATTGACTTGGTGTTCTCATGAGTTGCTTCCCACTCTGAAGTCTCCAGATGAACAACCTGATTTTTTCAGTATTTTTCTTTCATAGCATGGTCTATTCTGTTTTCTTTTTAAACTATAAAATTTCTCTGGTACAGTAAAAGTGGGGCTGAAAAAAGAAGTGGTTAGGCACTTCTGGATCCATGTTTAGAACTTTAAGTCAACATCAGGACTCTTTCTGATGACTAAAGCACATCTCACCACTGCCTATAAGGGACTCTGTGTTTTGAGCCATGTAGGGTAATAGAAAATAATTGTTGGGAGGCAGTTGGTACTGTTTATAACAGTTTTCTCATCACGTTTGTCACTGTTTATTACTGAATGATTCTGATTAGAATAGATCTGAAATGCATCAGAAAGAGCACTAAAAGGTTTCATGTGTCTTGTGCTTTTCTCTTGGGGTCTTTCTAAACTTCTGACACTCCTTCCTTCCTTCCTCTGGCTCTGGCATGGTGGTGCTCTTAGTCCCCAGAACAAGGTGGGGGCTGATCCTGATCACTCCTGCCTTCCACTCTTCTTTGTTGCTGGCATACCATGTTTGTTATCCTGCTGGATTTCTTACTCTTATGCTGTTAAAATAATTCAGTAATATGATGAATTGGCATATTAATCTTTAAGGAGCTGGCTTGCCTGGGATCTTGTTACTTTGTCATTTCCTTATGTTAAAAATGCTTTCAACTTACTGCATCATTCACTCTGTTTAGCTTTCCAGCCTCACAAGACCTTTTGGTCACTACTTCAAGGATCTTGCAGTCGTAATCAGAGGCAGGCAAAACAGGAAACGGTGTTTTTTAGAGCCCCTTTTGCGCAATAAACCACAAGAACTGTATTTACTGCAGACATTTGGGCAGTATTGGCTGTTCAAAGGGTAGGTACTTCAAAGCAGAGGAGCAGGGCTATGACAAGTGGAGCTCAAGAGGTTTGTTGCAAGCATGATACAGCTGAGTGATTTTTGTTTTCCTAATCAATATTAACCGGTGATTTTTAGTGGCGATTCTTGAATGGTTTGTAAATAGTGGTTGAGTGTAAGTGCTGTTTTCCAGGCGCAGGAAAGTGCTGCATCTCTCAGAAATGCTTCTCTTGGCTTGAGTTAAAGCACGGAGGCATGTGAGCTCCATGCTGCTGCATTGGCTTCCCTGAGCTGTGTCTCAGTGTGTGTTCTTGCACACATGCAAAGCAAACACTCTTTTGAGAAATGCTGCTTAGTAAGTGTTGTTTTTCTCCTCTAGGTCCCCGCTGTAATGCGGACATCGATGAATGCACGTCCAGCCCTTGCCACAATGGTGGGACGTGCATCAACGAGGTGAACGGCTTTCGGTGTGTGTGTCCTGAGGGTTTCCACCATCCACACTGCCAGTCCCAGGCAGATGGCTGCCTCAGTAACCCCTGTGTGCATGGCAACTGCACACACATTGCTACCGGGTAACTGCTCGTTAAACCTACCTGCTGCCTTCTGTATTGCTGGATCTTGCTTTGTCCAGACTTCCTGCTTTTCTCTAATTTCTCACATTAGGGTCCCAATTTATCTGAGGCCCATGACATAATCACAGTATGGTGTAGGCCTTCATTCACCAGCTGCAGACTGGTGTTTCAGTAGGTTTTTCTGTCCTGCCTTGTGTTGTCTGCTGGTTTTGCATGGGCATGTAGTGCAGGGTGTACTGCCACCATCTAGAGGGAGGGTTTGGTGATTTTAGTGGGTTAAGTGAGTGCAATTAAAATAAAGAAATGGTTCCAAATTAAATCTTTGGAGAGCAGCAGGAATCTATTCCACCAAACCCTTAAGCATCGAGCATGGGGACTGTCTTTATTGGCTAGTGCTGTTCTTCCTAACTAAACACTGTATCAAGGAACAGGCTGACAACTTTTGCACTAGGGATGGATATTTGACTCGGGATACTTTTTCCAAGGCTGAGATTTTGTTAGCTTTACTCATATTGTTACATGTCTGAGAAAAGAAAGGAAAATTCTCTCTGGCTATTTTGATGGCAGTAGTTGCTTCTGAATCTTCTCATCCAGGAAGACCAAATGCTGATTTTGGGAGCCCTAAATAAGACATTTTTGGTAATGGCAAGACTGGGGCTGTTTTGTTTGTGAAAATTCTCGACTATACATGGAATAGCCTCCCAAATATGTGCCACATCCTGGGAAGTGTTGTCAGCACTTGGGCAAGGAAGTGATTTACTGCTGTGGGTAGCTCTGTAGGGCAGGATGCAGCACTTTCCCGGGAGCTGGCAGGAAGGCTGCCTTTATTGCTAATTCAGCCTCCTTGTAAGCTTGGGAAACAGATTTTTGTTCATCTCGTCTGTTATCTGTCACCTGCATTTGCATTTGTACCCATGTACACCTCACAGTGTGCCAGGTAAAAGAAGCCATGTTTGCAGGGCAGGGAGAAGGGCCAGTGTGTGTTGTGGGGCCTGAGTCCAGGGTGATTCACCAAGTCCTTGGTTCTACGTCATATGGGTGGAGTGTGCTCTACTTCAGATTTTGAAATGTGATGGAGAGGATTGCTCCTGCTCCCAGCCAGCTGTTTTCATTTGAAACCACTATTTGGTATTAAATCAGTCTAGTTATCTTTGGAACCTATTGTTCCTCTCCATTTTTTTTTTTAAACCTTTTTTTTTTTTCTGTCTTTGTTTGAATATGTTGAGATGGTCTTATCAAAGCAGAAACATATTGCTGGTTGACTGAACACTGTGAAAACTGTAACGAGGGAAGTGTGGTTTTAAGGGAGGGTTTATTTTCAGTATTTTCAAAACTATACAGCTGGGGTAAGCAATCTAAAATAACTTAGGGCTCTTCTAAAGAGAGTTGTTCTGGTTTTCTCTCCCAAACTAATCTGCAGGAGAAACTGGTAGAGGAGTTACTTCAGAATGCTCTAAAATTAGTGCTGTTTTGCCTTTCAAGGTACAAGTGTGTCTGTGACCCCGGCTGGATAGGAGATTACTGTTCAACAGAAGGGAATGAATGTAAATCAAACCCATGCCAGAATGGAGGAACTTGTGAGGATCTGTTGAATGGATACAGATGTACCTGTAGGAAAGGATTCAAAGGTGAAAATTCAGAGAAAAGTTTGTTATCTTTTTCCTTTTTATTTCATTGCACCTTTAATGTCATTTCTTTTCATTAAAGTTCATAGAAATAGTAATCAAGATGGGAAATGCCACGATTGTATGAAGTTAAATTGCAGTCAGTTCATGTAGACATGATACAGTAGCAGAATACTTAGCAAGGGCTTGACTAAGCCTTGTTTGGACTCATTAAGGAATGTCCTGTTTGAAGTTTAGCCTAATTTTCTTTGTAAACTGTGAATTTTATATAAATGCACTGGAAATTGGAGGGGCATTAAACTCAAGATGACCATGGCTGCTTCTACACTGAGCCCATGAGGAGTGCTCTGCTCTCCTTTTCCTTCTGCTGTGATTTTTCAAAATGTGGCAGTGTGGGATAATCATGTGAGTTACAACCTCTTTGTTCATTCTTCCAAGAAGCACCAAGCTCTTAGCAGTGTATTCTTCTGCTTCTGCTCTCCAGGTGTGAACTGCCAGGTGGTGGTTTCTCCTTGTTCCCCTAATCCTTGTGAGAACTCAGGAATCTGCCAAGAATCTGCTGACTCTGAAGGCTACACCTGCCAGTGTGCCCCTGGCTGGGAAGGTAAAATGGATGGGGAACATGCTGTGCTTCCAGTGCTGAGCAGTGCTGGCATTGAGCCTCTTGGCCATTGCTTTATGAGGGGTCTCACTCCTGGCCTCTCCATGTTTCAGGGGAAAGATGTACAGTGGATATTGATGAGTGTCTCTCCAAGCCCTGCAAAAACCATGCTCTGTGCCACAACATCCAGGGCAGTTACCTGTGTGAATGTCGGCCTGGCTTCACTGGAGGGGACTGTGACAGTAACATCGATGACTGCCTTTCAAGTGGGTATCAGTACATTGTCCTGTGTTTTCCAGTTTTTCCTAAAAATAATTTTGCTGACTGCTGGTTGACAGATTCTGAAAGGTCTTTTATAATCTCTTGCCAAAAGGAAAAAAAAAACCCACAAACTTCAGCTTGGTAATGTTTGAGATGGGGAAAATCCATCATGTTTGGCTGCTGGAAATGGACCATAGTGTTCTAACTGATGGCAGTTGTTGTTCCCAGATCCTTAACTTGAAAAGGTCCTTAGAGTTTACATACTTTAATAAGAAGCACTGTTAAATGCAGAATTATATTTGCCTGAAATTTTAATACATCAAGTTAAAGTGCCACTGCAGGGCATACCTGTAATTCCACATTAAGTTTGATGGAGGTGTGGTGGGAATCTGGGGTATAGCAGTCTTTCCTGAAATGTCTGTCTGACATTGATATTCTGGGAAGAGTGTGTCCTGTTGCAGTTCCAGTTAATCCATATTTTAAAACAAATTAAGCAGCAGGAAGGCCCTCTGTTCTGGAATAGGTATCAGTTGCAGGAGGGTGGCCCATACACTGATGAGTACTGAAACAGCTCAAATTGCAAGGAAACAAGTATTAAGTTCATATCCTTGACACTGCTGTTTACAAGGGAAACCAAACGCATAGTAGCTTCTTTTTCTTACTGGGCATATTCTATATCCTCATCAGATAAAATCAGAGTCTCCTGAGAAATGTCCTGTGTTTAAAAGTTCATCTGTTACTATTTGAAAAGAGCTTTATCAAACCTTGGAGGAGTTCACAGTGCTGTAATTCTTAGATTGGCCAGAATCTGAATGAACAAACCAAACTAAATGAACCAAACCAAATGAACAAAAAACCCCAAAACAACTATCCCAAATACCAGAAAAACACAATCCCCTACTTTTTACTATCAGCTTAAAACCAAAATGGAGTTTTGAAGACTTCAGGTGTGAACTTAGCAAGTTGTGTTTTGCATTGGAAAAAAAAATGTAAATTCATGACTGCTGTAGAGAGGGATCCAAACAAGTCTGTTAGCAAAAGTTACCGTGGGAGCCCCCAAAGCAGTGCTGCTCGAAGAACTTGTGAGATGTCTGGCTCAGGCTGAGCTTTTGATTCCTTCTTTCTGAGCAAACAGGTACAGTACAAAAAGTGTCACAGTGCAGTGACCCAGAGCTTTGCTTACTGAAGCCAACAAAATTATTGCCTGTCCTGTTAGTTTTTGTGTGGGCGTCTGAAGATAAAAACGCTTTCCAAGTGTTCATCGTGCTCTCTCGAACAGCTGGGACATCTCTCTCCCTCCTAAGTGTTCTAGGAGCTGTGAGATTCACCCTGTGTTGTCTTAGGCAGCACACCCATGAGGTTGAAGAAGCATTTCACATTACTGCTACAGCTGATTTCATTTAGCATAACAAAAACCTTCCATGCCTTGAGCCAAATGTCTTTAATCTATGAAGCAAACAAACCCTCCAACAACAGGAACTTATTGAAAAGTTGATACCCGAGACTCCTTCTTCTGTCAGTAAATGTGTGGCACAGGGAATTAATGCACAGCTTTTGGCTTCACTCATACATGGCTGACTGCCACAGACACAACATTTTATAGCTGCCAGGGGTCTTGCTTTGAATGTGCTTTTTCTCTGCAGTAGTCAAATGACCTTTAAATGGATGCAGGTGTGTCTCATAATACAAATTTTTAACATGTGAGCATATTTCTCAGTCAATAAATGAGCTTTAATTACCTTTCACATTTCTTTTCTTCATTTCCCAGTAAACAGAATTATCTTGTACTTATGATAAACTGCAAATTTTTGGTGGAGTCTATTTGCATTTTCATGTTCGTATTTTAGTGGTACTTAAAGATAGTCCTAAATCCAAAAAAAGGCTTGGTAACCTATTTTTCAAACCCCTTGCTTTCTCCACTTTTTCCTCCCCCCTCCCAGTTTCCCTCTCTGCCTTCATATATTAGGCTTTTGCTCTGTGGAATGCAGAGTAGAAAAGGAATCTGGCTTCAGGAATGTGGGTCTTAAATCCAAAAGTGAAAGGAGAAAAGCAGGAAGAAATTACTGAATGGCAGAAAACTTTCTGGCAGATTGGTACTTGTGGAAGCAGAAGAAATACAGTAGTAGGGGGTGGCTTAGACCAAGAAACAGTGATATGCAAGTAGCAAGAGCATGGCAGGTATAAAGAGAATATCAAGAAATGCAGTGATTGAGGAGAATCCAAGGTGGTGTATGAGTTTGTGAGCTTTTCTGCCAGCCTTTCCCCAGTCCGTCTTTGATGCTGGGAAAAATGTCAAGTGCTCAGTAATGCATAAGTGCTTGTATATATGTGCTAATAGACACATACACATTGGATTTGACTGGACTGCTTTCATGCTGAAGATTAAGCACACCAGTTCTCTCTTGTGTTAAGCAGTCTCTGGAAAAGAGAGAATGTGCTGAGTTCTCTTATGAGTAAAACTTGGTAAGGAAGAAGAAACAGTTGCTGCGCTGTTCTTATTGCATCAGTAAGCATCTGTTACAAAAGCAGCATTTGAGTTTTCAACCAAGAGGTGTTGGGTTTTAGTTGAACTAATTCCAGCAGAGAAACCTTTAGGCCCTGGAGGTTGGCCTTGATCCACACCTTTTTGTGAATTTGTTATTGATAATGCTTTGCAGTTACCTGTTCCGTAAAGTGGCTCAGAAAAACTTGTCAGTGCTCTGTCACACTCTGGTCTGCGTGTCTCTTTTTCCCCTAAAAGCAGCTGCTCTAGGCCTGGCCCTTCACTATATTACCCATTTTAATACTCACTGTGATGCTTCTGTCTTAGATCCCTGCCAGAACGGAGCTTCGTGCGTGGATGGGATCAACTCCTTCTCCTGCATCTGCCTGCCTGGATTTCATGGGGATAAATGTCAAACAGACACCAACGAGTGCCTGAGTGAGCCGTGCAGGAATGGGGGCACGTGCACCCACTATGTCAACAGCTACACCTGCAAGTGCCCACCTGGCTTTGAGGGAACCAACTGCGAGAACAACATCGATGAGTGCACTGAGAGGTGAGGTACCCTCACACACTGGGTGCTCCTGCCTTCAAGCCACTCCTGCTCAGAAGCAGTTTTTAACCAGGGGGATTGTTTTGCCGCCATTTGTCACAGACATACTTGTGATTCTTGCAAGGAAAGCTGGCTTAGCTGAAAGACAGTTGCCTGGTCCTCAATTTCTTCTAATGTTCTTCTAACAACTGGTTAGGAATATAGTTCTATTATAGGATGAATGTGCTGGTGTTTAACAAAAGCTAAAACAGTTAGAGATGCTAGCTTATTGAAATATAAATAATTAATATTTTTATAAGACCATTTTAACATAGGGGAGAGGAAATAATTGGTTATGAATGGCTACTCTGTTGAGAAATACAAAAGCTGCAAAAATGGAAGCAATGGCCAACTGTTAGAAAGGCAGCAAAAAAAATTAGTCCTGAGTTATTGACAACAAATAATATGAAGAAGCAACCAGGAGAAACAATAAATACACTAAATTCTGTACTGGAAAGGTTTAATCATCAGAGATCTTTTAATGCTCACAAATTGGATGTGGTGTAGCAGTGTTGATATAAAACCTGGTCGTTCTAAAGGGGGAGATGTGAACTGAGTTGAAATGCTCAACAGCTGGTCCTTATATAAGTGGTTCATGTGGTGCTTTTAAGAGCTCTTTGAGAGTTAAACATGTGAGTCCATCATCTGCCTTCTTATTTTAAGCTTCATTAGGATTGATGTCACTTCAGATTCTCAAATGGGAAACAATGTCTAACAATTTCTTTAAAACTTGAAATGGTTAAAAAAATAATTCAGAAGTAACCTGTTCTAGTCTAGCTACCAGAGACAAATTATGCAAAACTCTTGGTTTTCTCATGTATTTTCTGCACAAATAGAAAAGGTCTTTCCTACCTTTTATAAAATTGCATTTGGGGAGGAGGTATTTTAATATCTTAAGAACAGGATTGTGTCGCTGATGAGGGTGTGTTTAATTTGCACAACAGTTGTTTAATGGAGTGAAGTAGGCTGGGTGTTTTAGCAGAACTCCTGGCTCTTCCTTGAGGTTCATCCTGTTTTTGTTTTTGTTATCAGTCAGGACAGGAACCAGTCTTGCAGGTATGAATTAAGGATGTAGCAATTTTCAACGCTCTGCCAAGCTAAACCAGTCACACCTTCTCAACCAAAATTACTGAGCTGTACTTAAGAGCACCATGGTGGTTGGCTAATTTGAATTTGGTTCAAATGATTCTTCCGTGTGTTGTGTGAGAAGCTGCCTATGAGAGAATGCCCTCTCCTTTTGGTACCTGATTGTTACCTGATTTCAGTGAAACACACCAAGTGATTGGCAGTTCCTCTGTCTTCTCTGCTTTGCCATGAATGTAAACGGCAGTTTGTTCTCCCTGTAGAACAGAATTCAGCCCCCAAGACAGAGGAACTTCTCTGATAAGCAGTTAAATGTTTGATAAGTAGGTTAATGTTGACATCTCTACTGTAATCACAGTCAGAATTTAGATACTTAAAACTTGCTTCCCTGCACTGTGAGTTCAGGGAGGTGAGTCAGTGGCTTCTCTCATGGAAATGCCCTTTGACAGTGCACGAAGCAAATAGCAGGCACGAATTTGGTTTGTGTACTTTATCAAACTGATTATCTCAAGTCTGATCTAGGGTTATTCTCACAGGAGCAGGAGTTCCTTTACAATGAAAACTGAGTCAATTTTGCATAAGGCATCAATTCTTCAAACTTTCCCAGTCACTTCTCCCTAGGACACCTAATCTGGCAGAATTTCTTATGATCAGAAGATGGGGGGGAGGGGGATAATTCCTTTGATCTGAATTCTGCCAGGGCATGTATAAGTAGTTTTACAAATCAGGACTTAAGATTCTCATGAGAAGAGAAGGAAGGGATTTAGCAATACCAATACTTTCACATCATTTCAGTGAAGAACATGCTTGTGTTTTGCATGTTGTATGAACTTTTTCCTTGAGAAACCATACCTCTGACTCCTCTGAAGATTTTTAAAAAGGCAAATTGTTTTGTTTCTCATAATTTGTAATACAATTGTAATTTGTAATAAAATTTATCAGTTTGAGCAAGCCACACGAGGTACTGTTTGTGGTCACATTGAAGCTGGGAAGATTTCATTAAATAAGTTACATCCATCACTAATGACTCATTAAACCCCTGCTTTACTTTCTTGGCCTGCTGAGGTAAAAGGGAGTGAGCCGGAGGGTGAGCTGCAATCCCCTAGGATTGCTGTTTTCTGATTTATGCTTCTTCAGCAAGAAGTTAGCAGTGGTCAGAAGATCCTGTTACCTGCTTTTCTCCCTTATTTCAGTCAGGTTTATGTACTCTTTTGTCTGTGAGCTAATTGCATTTTGTTTCAGCTTACCTTTCTTCCCCCTCTCTTGCAGCTCCTGTTTCAATGGAGGCACTTGTGTGGATGGAATCAATTCCTTCACCTGCCAGTGTCCCTTGGGGTTTACAGGACCCTTCTGCCTCACAGAAATCAATGAGTGTGCCTCTCATCCTTGCCTGAACAGGGGCACCTGTGTGGACAGCCTGGGCACATACAGGTGTATATGTCCCTTGGGCTACACTGGCAAGAACTGCAAGGTGGGTGACTTCTTGTGGCCTCTTTTGCCCAGGGCTTTGCTGTTTGAGCTGTCCAGCAGCAAAGCTGACTGGGAGGGATGTGAGGTGCCAAACATAGCTGAGCTCCTGTTCCTTCAGTCCTGGTAAGGGGTGGTTGGCCCGTTAGGTGCCCCTGTTCAAAACTGGAAATCATAGAATGGGCTGGAAGGGACTGTAAAAATCTAGTTCCAACCCCTGTCATTTGCAAAGAGGAGAAAAGTGTTTGGTTATTTATGAGAACAGGTGCCACTGGAACTTTCTAGATTAGTTTTCTTAAATGAAAACCAGCTGTTAGCCTTGAAAATGGCTGCATTTCATTCAAAGCATAAAATTATCCTGATTGAAGACAGAGTCCTGTATTAGAAAAAAACGCAAAAAGCAAACAAGCACAAAACAAAAAGCAGAGTATCAGTCTGATTAGCAGGATTTAGATTTAACTGGTTCATTTTTTATAGGGAGGTAAATTTTAATCAGGGTTGATTGTGGATTTTTTTTCATGAGAAGCCAGAAAATGTTTTGGGGCAGTAAATGATGTGCTTGTCCTGTTCACAACCTCAATAAAAATCTCTAGCCGTACTTGCATGCTTAAGTTCAGGCAGTTTACAGTTTTCCACAGGAGCTGCAAACCCTGAATACTGTAAATGACTGACTAGTACCTATTAAAAACTCTAACTTGGCATAGCACAGTGGAAACAGAATGCTGTTTTTCAAATGAGAGTTCTTTCTTTTGATTCTGTTCTTATCAAAACAGTAAGAATTATTTGAGACTATTTCTACTTTTGGAATGGTAAACACTGTATTGGCTTCCTTCACCAGCAGTCTTGAGTGCTGCCATTTAAAAAAAAAAAAAAGATGAATTTCTTAAATTGCTGGAAAACACTACAATTTTGTAGGAATTTTGCAGCTCTCTTTCGTGCCAACATGTCTTTATAAAGCAGTGAGTGTTGGAAAGAAGCATTTTAGTGGCAGTGGGGGAGGTGCTTTTTCAGAAGTATGTTGCTAGACATTAAGTTGTCAGGTCTGCTTCTAGGTATTGCTAATGGAGGAAGTGAATGCAAAGTAATGAAGTGATAAAAAAAAGCAGCCCCTCTGCTACCCTAATTATGCATTCTGGGCACACCACTTAAACCTCATTGGGAGAATTAGCATTGAGAGTGATCGTGAAGTACTGTGAAGTTCAGTAGTTCCTCTTCTGTTATATTTGCTTTGTTTTTACTGGAGAAAAGGATTAATGTACCTTTCCCCAAATTAAATGTTGTGAATTCTCAGAAAGTGCTTTATGTTCAGAGAAGCTTGATTGTAATGTGTTACCCATTTTATACAAGGAACCAGAACTTTCTAAATTTATAAGTATTACTCAAAGCTGTCTTAGGGAGATTTATAGATTACAGCTACACTGTAGTTCTTGTCTTAGTGGTAAACTGGCTTGACCTAATTAGCAAAGCTAAATAAGCAGCACAAAATCAGACAATGATTCATAAGTTTTAGAATTTGCATGTAAAACAGTCAGCTACTCATTACAAATGCAGAAGCAAGAGGCTCGGTGTTTTTTCTTCTTCACGCTCAACTACATGTGATAAAACTTAATTCCAAGTTTCCTTTTGGTTGCCTGTGAAAGCACAGATTTTTTTTTTTACTTTAATCTTTGTGAGGTGACAGTTTGCATCTGAAAAGCAGAACTTTCTGCAATTGAAATTGCATTTTACAGCCAAAATTCAATGCTACTCACTTTAAAAACCTCACCCTTCCTCAAGTCAGCTTGAAATCAATCAAATAGCAGTATTAATTTGAAGATGAATTGCTTAAGAAGGAAATTATGGTTTGTGGTTGGTTTATATTACGTCAGACAGAGTTATTTTGGGTCTTCACTTTCATATGATGATTTACTGAGTTTTAGACTTATATGAGGAGTCAAGAAAAGCAAAATAGTTTAGCCCATCTTCAGTTCATAAATCTGTTGGGGGTTTCAGTTGAATCTCTGAGGACACAGAAACTCAGAGACACCATACTGTAGCAAACGAGGCCAAAAGCAGGTATGGTGAGCTAATGATAGAAAGGAAAAGCACGGATCAAAATGTGGAACACATCTGTTGTCCTTCAAAAAACAGTGAGGATGGAGGGAGACTAGCTGGGAGCCTCCTGCTAATGTGGAACTAGAAAGCTAGTCTGAGATAAAACCAGATTTTCTCAAACTAAGCCAGCCAAAGATCCACCTTTATGGTAAAGTGTGAGAATTTTGAAATAATGCTGCCCTCTGGGGTTTACTGCTCTGTACACTTGCACTTTCCTAGACATATGAGACTGTCAGTAACATACCTGGCTTAGACCTGGGAAGTACTGTCCTACTCTTTCCAATGCCACAGGGAAACCTGTATTACAGAGGTCCCGTTCTTTGCACCTTGAACTTTTTCTCTGAGTGGTGTTTCTTACTGCATTTGCCACATTTCATGTGGTGTTTTTTTTTTTCCTCTCTGCAGTCACTTATGGATCTGTGCAGCAAGTCTCCCTGTAAGAACAAAGGCACGTGTGTCCAGACTCTGGCCCAGACTCGGTGTGTGTGTCCACCTGGCTGGACTGGCGCTTACTGCGACGTGCCCAACGTCTCGTGTCAAGTGGCAGCTTCACAAAGAGGTAAATCAGCATCCTCTGTGCTTTAACTGAAAACACTGCCCCATGCATCTCCTTCCCCCCTGCACCTGTGGACATCCTGGAGAGCTTTGCCTCTGGGTGCTTGATGATGGTCACCTCCCAAGTAAAATACTCTGCAAGTGAGTATTTGGGAGTCAAGGCTTTCTTGATTCTCCCCATCACAAACATATCAGAAAGGAAGAATTAATTATTTATGAGGTCTCAGAGTCTCAGTAGTACTGTTTTACATGGACTGCCTTTCTGGAAAATGCATTGGCTCTTCATGCCTTTCTGCTAAATCCCAGACAAGCCAGGTTTAAGATGTGTCATCCTTGTACAAGAAAGGCATCTTGTAATTCATGATAAGTATTTTTGCAGAACATACTAATTACTAAGTGCACTATTTAGCCTTATAGGTTATGCCATGGCCCCTCAAAGTAGTAATTTTCTACTTCAAATGACGTATAGGTAAAAGATTTGGGTTTTGAATTAATTTTGTCCAGGAACATGGCTTGTAGGCCGGGCAGATGGACAGTGTCATGCCATTTTTGTCCAGGAAATCCAGACAAGCAGGTTCAGTGTTAAAGGAGAAAGGTGTCAAGCTCCCATGCTTTTTGGGGACATTCTAATTACAAACATTGAACCTTTGTACAGCAGCAGTAGTAATTCACATGTATATTCACCAGCCAGTGATAAAGTAATGCAGCAGTACAAATACTTCATGCCAATGTTGAATCCAGTGATCCAAAGAAGACAGAGCAGTGACTTCATTTGTAAGCTGGTTTTGGTTCTGATCCTCTGTAATTTAAGGAGTAACTTTTCAATTTTTAAGTTTCAACTTTTCAATTTGTTGGACATACCCCTATCCATTCCTGGCTGAGCTACCAGCACTGGCAGCAAGCGCATTTTATGTGTTTGCTCACTTGTTTTAACTTTGTTTCAGGAGTCCCAGTGGACCAGCTGTGCCAGCACTCTGGTCACTGCCTCAACGTGGGGAACACCCACCACTGCCAGTGCCAGGTGGGTTACACGGGCAGTTACTGTGAGGTGCAGCTGGATGAGTGTGAGTCCAGCCCCTGCCAGAACGGAGCCACCTGCCGGGATCACCTGGGTGGATACCAGTGCGAGGTAATGCTGGGGGCTTGCTAGGAACAGGCCTGAATACTTAGGGCATAGTGATACAAAGGAATCAGAGGAAATCAGAAACACCTGCAAGTGGTAGAGTACCTTCATAGAGGGGAAAAAAGCCACCTGCACCTGGAAGGAATTTTTAATTTGGCTGTAGCAGAAACAGTGCTCCTGAGAGGTTTTTAAGACTGGATTAAGAGGTGTGATTGGAAGGAGCTGTAGTTGACGAGCATTAGAACTCTTTGTGTCACTGGGAGAGGGGGTTCTTATCTGGAAAGACTTTGTGCCTGAGGTGTGGTTTATATTAAAATATTTGTAAAATGTATTAAAGGAATAGTGTATTTATCCTGTTGGATGGGCCAAGTATCCCTTGCCTCTCAGGGCGGGAAGGGCATTCCACTGTTGTTTCCTACACCTGATGCAGAGAGCAGCAAAGGCCATGTGATTATGGTATAGCAACCTTGCTAAGCTTTTCAGAATGGTAGAACACCTTGGAAGCCCATGTCCAGAGGGAAAGGATGAGTTTTATGTAAACCTTAAGCCAAAACTACTAAGCCAGCTTCAGTGCTAGAGGGTATCAGGATTAGGTCTGCTCTGTTTTGCAGCAGTCAAATGACTCAAATTCAAATTTGCAGTGTGCTGTTGAGTGTCACACGGTTGAGTTGTGTGCTTAAGCTGCTGGTTGTGCAGCCCTTAAAATCACTTGCAGTTGTTCAACTACAAAGGCAGTCCTAATCTGTCCCATTGAAGGGCTCCTCCTGTCTGTGTTAGCCTTTGTGAGATGTCTGCTAATGTATCTGTTAGAAGAGTATTCACACTTATTTCTTTGCTGGCAGTGTGTGGCTGGATACCAGGGTGTCAACTGTGAATATGAAGTGGATGAGTGCCAGTTCCAGCCCTGCCAGAACGGAGGGACATGCATCGACCTCGTCAATCATTTCAAGTGCTCCTGCCCACCAGGAACTCGGGGTATGGAGCTCAGCTATTAAGTGAATGTTACAAGAGGGAATTTTCCTCTCTGACTACTGGTTTCATGAGACACAGTCTAAAGGGAACGCATTATGTTCTTTGAAGAATGTTCCCAAAGTACACTGAATCCCTTGAGATACATATTTTCTCTTTAAAAATAAATGCTGCTTTTTCCCCCCTTTTAATTTTTTTCTTTTAAAGGAATAGGTCGTGGCAGGGTCCCTTGGGAATGTATGATCTGTCTTTGGCAATCTGGATGCATGAGATTGCTGTTAAGGTCTCTCCCAAACCTATCTGTTTCAATATAGTAAATCCAAGGTTTCTTTTTGGCTAAGGCGCTATGAAATAAATAGGAAAGTTTCTTGGTTTTTGCATAATTTCCAATGTCCTTTACTTGCTTAAATTTTTGTCCTTCATTGTCCTCTGTCCTGGAGTCTTTTTTCAAAAAGAAGTTGATTGACTCTAGGCTACCTTAAACTATTTCAGCAAATTCAAGCTTTTTTATTAAAAGCTCCTTAGAGAAAGAAAAAAAAAAGTAGTCCATAGTTTATATCAGTGGTTTTCAGTAAGCATGATTCCACAGCCTGTTTATTCTCATGTTTCTTGAAACCTAGCCTTCCCTGTTATATCTGACCTATGAACCTGGCTTCTACCTTTGAAAATATTCAGGATTTCACATTTTAACCCGTCAGTGAATGCTTTCTCACATTATGTTCTTTTTTTTAAGCTTATTTCTCAAGTCAATTAAAAATTTTACATTCCTCTGAATTTTTTCTTTCTGAAGTGTGTCATCTTAATGTAGGCCAAGTCTTCAGATGTCAGATAGAACTAAATTCTTGGTTCATAAAGTAAATATAAGTACAATTATGGAATAATCTATTTGCCTCCTGTCCATGCTTATTACCAGTTCATTCACTTTAGTGTGGCTCTCAGCACATCTCCCCATTCTGGATAAGTGTTTATTTCATTGTAAATCATTGCACTACCACTTCTTCATGTATTGTTCTTAATATTACTCTTCAATTAAAAAAAATATATAAAGGGGAGCAAAAGAAGTGTAATAAAACAAAACCAGAAACAAACCTGCTTTTTAGGTCTGTACATCCACGAGTGTATTTATGTACCAATATCTGCGTTGCCAGAATTTCTGTATTCTACTAAATCCCCCACCCTCTTTTGGGAGGTTCTGAGTGTACTGCATTTAATCCTTCAGTCTTTCTTTGTTGAGATTAATTACTTTTTGGATGTGACAGATTTATTTTTTTTTTGTAAATGAAAGGAATTGGAGAAGATTTTATACGATTATTTGGGACAGTAAAGCTCTTGTCCTGGCCCGGTTTGAAATTAATACTTTACTGATGCCAGTATAAGCATCCTTTGTATTTAGGTGAATGATTTTACTTGCTCTGGTTGGAACAGCAGTAATAACAGACAAAACTACTTGCTCAGCTTTCCCTCTCTGTCCCCTTGCATCTGTTATACCGTGCAATGAAGGCAGAACCAGCACCAGACCTTGCCCCTTGAAAGGAAATCCTGGAGGGAGGAGAAGAAATTGTCCTTCCTGGCTGGTAGTGGGGGTTCACTGTCGGTCCCCAGAAGCCACACTGGAGGAATCAGTGTTTCATCCGAGCTGCTTTTCTGTTGTTGCTTGTTTTAATGCTGTGCTACAAATGCTCTTTGCCCGGTTCCAGGGCTGCCTGAAGTGCAGGGCCTGGTGGCAGCTCGCAGCCTATCAAGGACAGCACAGGGCTCCCAGGCTCTGTTCAGTCTCAGGGCTAAATTAAGTGCATCTATTTTGGGCTTGGTTTGGTTTGGTGTTTTTGGTGATTATGCCCTTAAATTAAGTCAAATATGAAAGCTGCTAAATACCAGTATAGCCTAGCATTGAGGAGAGCCTGGATGTAAAACACGTGTACCCCAAGCCTGCTCTGAAGCTGGCTGTCTGCAGAGGGTATGGAGTGTATTAAGCTGGGATCTTTACCTGCTTATTTCAGGGACTGTCTGTGACATGGCCTTAGAACTTGATGAGCAGTGTAGAAAGGCAGCCATGGCACTGTATCCTCAAGCTGTCACTTTTTCCTATGTTGACAGGCCATTTCTGTGAGGAGAATGTTGATGACTGCATTTCAGACTCGGGAGTTCCCCGCTGCTTCCATGGAGGGCAGTGCATTGACCAGATCGGGGGCTACAGCTGCCTCTGTCCTCAAGGCTTTGCAGGAGAGCGCTGTGAGGGGGACATCAACGAGTGCCTCTCCAATCCTTGTAACCCTCGAGGGAGCCTGGACTGTGTCCAGCTGACAAATGATTATAGGTGCATCTGTCGCAGTGCCTTCACTGGTGAGTAGTCATAAACATGCTTCCAATTTCATAGCAGTATCTTGAGAAATGGTAGTTCTTTCCCTTTCTGGCAGTGGTGTTATCTAGTCACTTCCTTTCACAATGTCTGATTGTTTCTCTATAACATGTCTCAATTTTTAAACCAGTCTTTCTTTTAAACCTTCTAAGAAATTTGGCTTCCAGAGCTGTCTCAGACAAAGCAATCTCCTGAGACACTTGGCTTCCAGGACTTTTCTTTCCCTGTGGTACTTTTCTTTCCTGCATAATTTCACGTTTCTACTATTGTCAGCTTCTCCATGGCTTTTCCTTTTGCAAAGCAGCCTGTGCATTTTCTCTATAAATCAGTGTCATGGTATCATAATTAGCTTTTAGCCTCCTTTTCTACTCCTTGCTGCCTTTCCGCTTTGGTGCTGTGGTCAGGATGGAATATTCTGTGCATAGACAAGCTGTACATTCCTAGCTTGGTGATCCTTCCACAATCCAAATCTGAATCACAATTTTGCAAGAATTTCACACTGTGCAGACTTATGTCTCACTCTCTCTAGATCTCCTCTTTGTTAGTATTGCTGCTATTCTGCTTTCTGCCTCCCACTGGGCTTAAGTTTGGTATAATAGTCTCCAGATGTGTCTTAACTTTCAGCTTTCCATTTTCCATGTCAGTTAACTTCTTATGCATTCAGTTTTCCTCCATTAAAACCTTTTACTTTCCCTGCTTACCAGTGACCTTCCCTGCATGATTTACCAGCAGTTTTTATTCTTATCTTTTCTCAAAATTTAAAGATGCTGTGATTTTCCACTAGATTTGTGATTTTCAGATGCAAAGAAATCACAAAGACATAAATTTGAAGAACTCATGTAATAGTTTTTGAATGCATTACTTAGACTGCCAAAACAAGTTCCTGAAAGAGTGATGTATGAGGGAAGTGGAGCTGGTGGGACACTGGTGCATGCCATCAGATAGGTTTATTTTAAGACTGTCTGTTAAGGTTGCTTTTATGAATTATGCTTCATGTAGCTTCTGACCCTCATGGAAGGGTTGCTGGAACTTGTGGTGTGGGGAGTGCAGCCCTGCTGCATCCCAGGAGGAGCAGGGAGAGCTGCTGTGTCTCAGACATGAAGTCTGTCTGGAAATATTAGGCACAGAGGGGGAGCTTGCTTCCTCCTCTAGCTGTCTTCTGCACATTCCACATTGGCCCTTCTGCCTGGGGGGATGAGGTGGCTTTGCTGTGGCCTGTGACTGGTAGGATGCCAGGACTCTGTGGGCCATCCTGCCCTGTCTGCTCCTGTCTGCAAAGTCTTGGCTGCACATGTCTGGAGACTTCTATTAATGTTTTCCTAGGGGGTCCAAGTCATGCCTAGGTCATCCTCATCTTTTAGAAGTCTGGTGTCAGTTTGACTCTGGGAGCTGCTGCAAAGCTGGTCAGTGCAGTATGGCCTCTGTCTGGCTGATCAGTCTGAGGAGAATCTGCTTGGTTCTCCTGTTCACTCATGGTGCATCTGGTCCTGAGGGTTGTTCAGTCATGTTACAATGTGATTTGCCTTTGGACTCATTGAGCATCTCCTAAAAAGTAAAGTCTTAGAACCCCCAAACTGGTGTGGTACATCACTTTCAGCCTATCTGCCTGGCTGACTTGGAGGTGACATCAGCAAATTCTGTCTTTGTGCCGTGCTGTGTGTGTTCTTGAGGAGGCAGACAAGGTCAGCTGTCTCCAAATACACCTTGTGGATTTTGGGGTTGTGCCTTCCTCTTTCACTGCTCAGGCAGCTATGTACAGACCATGTGCGGTACAAATTGATGCTCCCTCCCTTTCTGGAGGGAATAGTCTCACTGAAGTGCTCAGCTCGCTGGTTATTCACAGGAGTGTTTTGCTTTGTGATGGCTTTTTGGAATGAGCACAAACACATTTCTGTGCTCTCCTGTCCCTGTGCTCCCTCTCAGGTCGTCACTGTGAGAGTGTGATAGACGTGTGTCCCCGGAAGCCCTGTCAGAACGGTGGTACCTGCGCTGTCGCCAGCAACATGCCCGATGGCTTCATCTGCCAGTGTCCTCCGGTAAGCACCATGTCCTCACACTACACTGCCTCCCTCAGCCCTAGAGCTCTCTGGCTACATTCTCACTGCTTCCCTGTAGGTGAAGATTGGACACTCTTCACCCACATCCCTTCCTTTATCTGCTTAGGAGGGAAACACAGGGCTTCCATGTGCCCTAGGAGAGTGATGCTGCCTGTTTTTACCCCAAACAAGTATGGTCTTGAAGTATCATAGATGGCTTTTTTGTCTTAAACATAGCATTAAATTACAACTGGATTTTTGCAGTCCTGTGTTTTCTGTGCTTACTGCAAGATTCCCCTTGTTTGTGGCTCTTCTAGGCTGTTTTCAAAATGTAACAGAGCCTTGTGATTTCCTAGTTTATCTATGAGGTTAGGTCCAGAAAATCATGGCTCCTGCAATGAGGCTAGAGGAGTTACAGGGGAGAAAGGATTTGCCCATGACACCTTGCCTCCAGTCCTCAGTGTTGAAGAATAAGTTTGTGAGACTTGATTGTTTTGCCTTTTTTTTCCACCCCATAGGGTTATTCTGGAGCAAAATGTGAGTTCAGCAGCCACAGTACTTGTGGACAAGTGAAATGCAAGAAGGGGGAGCAGTGCATCCAAACATCTTCTGGTCCACGATGCTATTGCCCCAAGCTATCTGTGGGAGAGGAATGCCAGACAAACCTGGGTTGTGCCAGTGCCCCCTGCCAGAATGGGGGCAGCTGCCACCCTCATTCTCAGCCTCCTTACTATTACTGTCAGTGCCCTGTTCACACCCAGGGCAGCCACTGTGAACAGCCCGTAACTTTCAGCCCAGAGCCGCGAGGATGTCTGGATTCCCAGTGTGCAGAAAAAGCCAGGGATGGCTATTGTGATGAGGACTGTAACACTCATGCGTGCCAGTGGGACGGAGGCGACTGCTCCCTGACAATGGAGGATCCTTGGGCCAACTGCTCCTCCTCACTGCGCTGCTGGATGCTTTTCAATGGACAGTGTGACGAGTTCTGCAACACGCCCGAGTGCCTGTTTGACAACTTTGAGTGTCAGCAAAATAGCAGGACATGCAAGTAAGGCTCGATGCTGAAAACATTTTCTCTCTGTGACTAACATAGCTCCTGCCTGCTGCTCCCTTCTCTTCCATTGTTTCTCTTGCTGTCCTTGCTGAAAGTTTGGCATCGAGGAGTTTCTGCTGCTTTGTGTACTTTTCATCTCTTTTTGGAATTTGTGTGCTGTGCACTAAGTTGATAACCTGAACAATGGTAATGTGTTAACCTGCTTGATGGATGTGCCCTGCTTTCCCTGGAAATGTAAATAGGAGGCATTTTGCCTTGTATTAGGTCTTAATAGTACAGCCTGCTATCTTGAGTTTTGCTCCATACGAGCAATACCTGTATTTTAATCCAAGCTGTGTTTGCTACCTCTGGTGTGTTTTCTAGCTTGTTTGTAGTGGCACTTCTTTCTCTTCAGTTATTTGTGACAAATGCGACAGCTCTGCAGAGATGATTCTCCCTTGGTGAGGCAGGAGGTGTTAGATATCTTAGTAAAGAGAATGAGCAGTTCTCTTACACTTTTTCCAGAATTAAATCATGGGTTCTTGAGGTGTTCTGTGCTTCATATTTTTACCCTCTCAGGCTGCAAGCTTATCCTGGGGTTGTATTTATTCTCTTCATATCTGATTATGAGTGTCATTTTGCCTCAAATGATGACAAAGAGTGTAAAACCTGGGTCCCTAGGCTGCAGATAGGCTGTGCAGAGTGTGTCAGTCCTGTGTGCTGCCTGTAACCCTGTCTCTGCTGCAGGTATGACAAGTACTGTGCAGATCACTACGCAGATGGGCGCTGTGACCAGGGCTGCAACAGCGAGGAGTGCGGCTGGGACGGCCTGGACTGCGCTGGGGACAAGGCCGAGAAGCTGGCAGAAGGCACCCTGATCATCGTGGTGCTGATGCCCCCTGACGAGCTGCTGGGGGATGTCCGCAGCTTCCTGCGCACTCTGGGAACCCTCCTGCACACCAACCTGAGGATTAAGCTGGACTCCCAGGGGAACCCCATGGTATTCCCATACTATGGGGAGAAATCAGCAGCGCGGAGCCGCCGATCGCTCGTGGTCGTTCGCAAGCACAGAGAACTGGAGCAAGAGGTCATTGGGTGAGTGGATCACTTTGTCTCCAGCTGGCATTATTGTGCTGGTAACTCTTGCTTGTAGTTGTGTGGGGCATTCTAGACTTTCTAGGGCTGTAGATTGTTTTTTAAATGGGAAAATGTAACACTATTGCAACTGCCTGGTTCAGTGTTGTGGTAGAAGGATCAATGTAAAAGGCTGCTGCAGTTTAACCTAGTGCTTTGGACTAAGTTTCTGTCACTGACTTCTGTGCCTTCTTACTGTGCCTCTGCAGCACCAAGGTGTTCCTGGAGATTGACAACCGCCAGTGTGCAGAGGATTCAGAGCAATGCTTTCACAACACAGAAGCTGCTGCAGCTCTCTTAGCTGCTCAGGCCATCAAGGGCATGTTGCCCTATCCTTTCGTGTCTGTCCAAAGTGAGTAATTGCAGAGGAAAAATTGCTTATGGCAGGAGGCAGTCATCAAACTTGGGCTTGCAAAATACTCAGATTATTGATCATCATCTTCTTGTGTCTTGCTGTTCAGTATGGTTTCTGGGAGCTAACTTGGTTGTCCCCAATTATAGGGATATGTTTGTGCAAAGTGCACAGAGGGGACATCTGGTTAGTAAGATAGGACTTTTAATTAAAAGCCCAGTCATTTTAACACTTGTAGAATCAATAATCTCTTGTGCTACAGCACTGCAGTGGTGATCTCTGCAGTAAAACCATTCATGTGCTTTAAGCCATGAATTCAATGGAAAAGGTGACATTTAGAGAGAAAGGCTGGGAGGCATTCCTCAGTCTAGTCTACCAGATGTTTTCTTCTCTGGTACTATGTTGTAATTTCTTTGATTTCTGTTCCCTCTCCTTCAGTCTGAGGCTCAGCTGCAAACTTGTACTAGATTGGCATTATTCCTTTTCCTAGTTGGGTCATGCTTGTATCTTCATGTAGATCAGCTCTCTCTGTGCTGAGGGTGGCTGGAGGAAGGAGCAAGGTCTTTGGTTCAGCAGCCATATTTTCAAAAAAGTACTTTGAGAAACCAGACCAGGGGAGGCCAAAAAGAAGAGATATGTGCTTAAAACAGTCTCAGTAAAGCCTAAACTCTCTGTAGAGACAATATGCTCCGTGTGGGAAGGACTGTGAGAAAAGAGAGTCTGTAGATTGGAGACTGTCGTCTCCACTTTGTTAATCACACTGTGTTTTAACCGGATTTTTTAGGTGAGCCCTTGTTACCACCAAAAACCCAGCTGCTTTACCTGCTTGCTGTGGCAGCTTTGATCATCCTGCTAATCCTTCTCTTGGGTGTGATGATGGCGAAGCGTAAACGCAAACATGGTTCTCTGTGGCTCCCAGAGGGATTTATCCTGCGCAGGGATCCCAGTAACCATAAACGCAGAGAGCCCGTTGGGGAAGATGCTGTTGGACTCAAGTAAGTTTGCATTTAGGCCACTGATGTTCTGTTTATTAGTGGCTTAGAGGATTTTGAGAATGTGACTGATATATGTTTCATCAAAGGCATTTAACTCCGTAGAGAGAGCTTCCTTTTAAGATAGATCTTCTCAGCTATTCCTCTAAATTTAAAAACACCTGTTTTGGACAGAAGAATTTTAATTAAGCTTAATGTGTAAAATACCAGCAAGGAATCTGATCTCCTGGTTTTGTTTGGTTTTCTGTCACTGAGCAGTATGGATCAGCAGCCAGGTACTGTTTGCCTAATTTTTTCCTGGAATAAGTGAGATGTTTTTAGGTTGATAGATGACAACAAACTTCTAATATCTCTAGCTCAATGCATCAAAAATGTGACCCAGAAATAATGGCAAGTTTCAAAAGTTTTATGCAGTTGTGGCTTTCCACTGAATTAAACAACTTTGCAGTTCTAAGTGCATTTAATGCCACTGTTGGCTGCCTGAAATTTGTGATTTCTTGGTTCCTCTGTTTGTAAGCTACCAAATTTACAAGCAGCCTGCTGTTAGTCTCTGCAGGGTAAGTAGCAGAAGTAGCACCTACTCAGCCTGCAATGTGATATGTCTTCCTTGTTTGTCAGAAATCTGTCAGTCCAGATACCAGAGGGTAACCTGGCCGATCCTGGGACAACTGAGCACTGGGCAGGTGATGGTGGGCCTCAGCCAAAGAGAGCTAAGGTAAGGAGCTCCAAGACTTAAATACCATCTGAAACTGCTAGTGAGACAAATATCTTCACTAATTTCCCTTGTTCAAAACCTCCCTTGGCCTAGGGATGTGTATCATTAATGTATATATCATTAATGGTGTCTGAGGAGCAAATCCTCAGGTTAACACTGCCACCACAGGCTGGTGGAGAAAGTAGAGAAAGTACCTTCTGTTCCAGTGTCCCCTCCCTACTGCAGCAAAAGAGACAAGAAGGTTAATGTAATGTCTTGCAGTTCAGGCAAGAACAGCAAGATAATGTATGGTGGGAGTATGAAAGCTGAGAATGCCAAGCAGAAGCAAATGGAGAGCACCATTAGCTTAAAAGAAAACAAACCCCCCTAAAACAACGAGAAAGCAAACAAAATACCAAAACACAACAAAAATCCCCACCCAAACTCCAAGAAACTCTGCCAAACTAAGAACACCCTGAGGACTTTCAGTGTCTTCAGCCACTTGATGGGTATTTTGAAGCAGCTGCTTGTTTCCTGTGCCCAGGCTGAGGACCAGGCCTTGCTGCCAGAAGGTGATGAGCAGATAGACCAGCGCCAGTGGACACAGCAGCACCTGGAGGCAGCAGACGTCTGTGGGAGCACCTCACTCGCCCTCACACCCCCTCAGGCAGATCAAGAAGTGGATGTTCTGGATGTCAATGTCAGAGGGCCAGGTCAGTACTCAGAGCATCTGTGTGTCCTGCCACTCACCCACCAACCCCCCATCTCCAATGGCTGGGGCTGCTAATGTTCAAAATTAGATGGAGTATGCAGGAACACCAGCAGAAATGTTACGGTGCTCAAGGAAAGCACAGGGTGCACTCCAGAAAAGAAAGCTGGAAAGGTTAAACCATGGTCTGTAGCACATGGAATATCATGTAGCCAGGAGAAAACAAACACCTCTACAGCAAACACCTGTAGAATCTAATTTTTAACAGTGTGTACCTAAGTGATGTTGTCAGTAATTCTGAATGCATAGTTGTGCTGGAAATAACCCCCAGTTTCTCCAGCAGGATCACTGCAGAGATCTATGCCAGACTTTTCTAACAACCAACTTAGCAGATTTTGTGAGGTGTCTGTTATCAGTTGTGGAAGCAACTGATGGCCTTTTCCTGAATAAGATGACTTTTTGGCAGACAGCCTACCCTCATTAGCATGTGAGGTGTCTATTGTGGAACAGAGCAGCAATGCAGCAAGATTGTTCATGATTTTTTTTATTCCTTGATTTATATCTTCAGCTTATGATGATCAACTCATTGAATTCATAACAGAACTGTGGACTTTGAAGGTTTCTTTAACATGCAAACAGGCTTGCTCTCCCTCAGTCCCAAATGACTAGATGCCCAGGAACCCTCTCCTGCTTTTTATGAGTGTAGTACTAAAGCTGTATAAGCTGCTAAGGGACTGGGTGCGTCATCTGGTAATAACTGGTCTCTGGGTTCTGAGAGGAGACAGTTGACCAAGAACTTTATTCTGTTTGGAAGAGCTGCAAACACGGCTCTTGTTCATATGCAGAGAGGTGATGCTGATGATATTGCTGCAATTCCCTTTTTTATTGGGTGTTGTGGGAATATTTCCATGCAATATAAGGATGGCTGGACCCATTCTCTCAGTTCCTTTCTATTGTCTTTTCTGCTCATTGACCCGTTAGCTCTCCTAAATGCAAAGAGAAGGAGGGATTTCTGTGTAACGAGTGTGAGAACATAAACCATCAGTTTCTGCCAAATTTAAGCTTTTCTTTATTTCCCCTATTGAGTCTTCTAGTTGTGTGGCAGGGTAAAAGCTTTCCAAGTACAGGCAGTAATGTTCTTAAGACTCCAGACTGCTTATTTTCATGTTCACCCAAAGCTTTGTCCAACAACAGCAATGAAATAACACTGACCTGTGAGTAGTTTTCTTGCCATCCAGATACAATTGTGAAGCTTGCAGCCAGCTGCTCTAAGTTATTTCTCTCTGTGGCATCAGAGGCAAGCAGCTGTCAGGGACAGAAATAATTTTATAAGTCTGAGAGATGTTGGAATAATGGGTTAGTAAGAAGGAGTAGGATTCCTCACAGTTAATGTGGCTGTTTCTCTGCCCTGGCCACCCTCACTTTTGCAGGCAGATGGAAAAAATGGGCCCTTCTGAGAGGTAGTTCCCCTGTGTCCTGAGAAGTCTGAGAACTGGAGGGTTCACACCTCAGTAATGCTTAGCTGCTCCTAATTAATTACTAACGGTGTTCAGGCTGACTGATTTGAGTGCAGGTGTCTGGGCTGGAGCCATCTGAAGCTGGGTGAGTTAGATCCTGGCTGCAGGTGCAGGTTGAACAGTACCGATCTCTTCTCTAGAGAGAGGAGAAACACCTCGGTATACCAAGGGTTTGTTCCCTCTCTTAACTCAGCACCTTCTCCAGTCCCTCAAATTTAGAGGGATCCAGGAGCTCCAGTGTCCTTCAGAAGCATTTCCTAGAGATTATGCCTGTGGGTTCCTTACATCCCAGCTTTCAGGACATTGTGCCTGACCTTCAGGTGTACCTGTCTGGTGAACTCCTGACTTTGCCATTTCACTCTGCATTTTACATGTACTCAGGGGCTGTCCTACTGAAAGACAGCAAACAGAAGAGTTTTCATAAAATGCTGCCACCACCTTTGTCTCCCCATGCTATTCTTTTACTGTGTCCCCCAGAGCAGTGAGGGCATTCTTTTCTCTGGAGTTATTGTGAGTGTGTAACCAGGGAAATGCAATTATAGGCATAACTGGTAACACCACCTATAATTAAAATTGATGAACTGTCCCTATTATATGCCCCTCTTTTTTTTTTCAATTACTAAAACTTCAGTGGTTTAGACTGGAATTTTCCATGCTGGGTGTCTGCCTCCAGCTGGATGTTTTTGGGTTCTTTTCCAGCTCTTTGAGAGAACAAGCTGGAAGGAGGAAAAAAAGACATTGTGTCCACAGCTTTTTTTTTCTCTAGTAGTCCATCAAGCACTTAATTGTGACTGTCTAGCTGGATGTGCTTTTGCTAGCCTCATAAAACCAATCGTGTGTGGCTAACTTGCAAAGCTCTGAAAAGAGCTGCACGTACCTGAGAAACTTTGTGGAGGGTGGCAGCTAATTATTCCAAGGATTTAATGCTGTGCTATAGCTGTGTCCCTGTGGAGCAGCTAGGCATGATTGTCCAGGACAACTGCAGTGATTGAGCAAGCCAGACCTATCCTGTGAATGGTTTTTCCCAGAGCTGTGGTGCTGGAGGAAAGGAAAGCTCCTTTCTGTGTTCCGTCTCTCTGCTCTTTGTGTTGTGGCAGTACGGAGGAGACCACAGCCTGACTGGAATACTGAGGAGAGTTCATTTGGGACAAGGGAGCAGAGCCAGCAGGGGGAGGGAGAAGCACAAAAGGAGGTATAGCTTTGGAGAGCAGGAGAGAGGGTCTATAGACAGGACTGGATCTTGGAACTGAACCCGGGCCCATACGTCAACACTTTGCTGCCGTCCAACAAATGCTGGGAAGGGAGCCGGGTGGAAGGCTGTGTGTCCTGTGGTGGTGAGCCACTAGGAGGAGTGTGCATGCTGCTGGAGCCCGGGCAGAGCCTGCTCCTCGCTGTGCCCCGCTGGAACCCTAGACTTGTAGAAAGTTTTGGAACTGTCCTAAAGCAGAGAGCCAGGAGGGCTCAATGATCAGAAGCTGGAAAATGGGAACAGGGCATTAGAGCTCCGTGTGTTACTTTCAATAGGAGATATCCCCTTGTTTATGGGCACAGAACCTCATTATGTGAAGTGCACTGTGATTGAGAGCTGTGTAGGCAGAGAAGCTGTTGTTTGTCCCCTGCTTGCCCATGGGATAAATCAGGTACTTGCTGAAAAGATTGTCTTGTAAGTCTGCTAGTAAGCTCCAGTGGAGCAATTAGCACAGTGTGGTTCACGTCTGCTGCCATCTCAGTCCCTCTTATGTTCCAGGTGCCTCTGAAGGGTGTGCAGTAAAGCAGTAAAATCAGTAAAGAAGCATCAGTGTCTACAGCTGCAGTCTTTGGGTTTTAGTGAATATCACGTAATGTTCAGAGGCTGCTGAAACTGAAGCACTTGGCACTTTTATGGGTTGCTGAAAATATGTGGAGATGTATTAAATTTTAATTATCCTGCATCAAGGAGGGTATTAAGGGTGAAAAATCAGCAGTGAGAGGTGGTCTTCCTGCACTGTTCTCTCTGATCAGCAGAGAGGGAGATTCATCTAAGGGAGCTAAAGTATATTAGAGGTTTGGAGGAGCCTTTCTCTTTCCACTGACAATGCAGGGATCCTGGTTGGACAAGTGTGACTAACCCTTGTGGACATCCCATCAGTGTGAGCCCATCACTAGAGGCTTGAGAAGAGTAAGACCAGTATCTCCTACAGTACTCAGACTGTATGAGAGTTTTCATCCTGAGGCATTTGTCATCTTTGAGTGCTTGACTGTCGCAACTTCAGGGTCCTTCTCACGATAACCTTGCTGTAGATAGGAAAGCTTTTGTCTGCATTTCACTTCAGGTTAGTATCCAGTGTGAATGTCACCAATAATCAGTGGTTAGTTGCTCAATAATTTTTTCTTCGACTGTTTCTTTTCCCCAGGGATGTGATTAGAATATCTATATGAACAGTTACACTTAGTTGTCAGACAACTTTGATTTTTATAGACCTTGCTTCTCTTTTGGAATTCATCTAGTCTTTACTTTTTGTGGAAGTTTTTCACTTTAGCAGTGAAGGTTTTTTGTCTTACAATGATCTTACTCTTTAGAGGAATATCTTAAGGTCTTTTGGAGTTGCAGTAGGTACTAATGTCCTGCTTGGAAGGAAAAGAACTTGCTAACTCTGTTGGGCTTTAAGAAAAGAGAACAGGTCTGGGTTAAAGCAACTGGAGGGATTGTCTGTAGCTGTAGGTGCTCGAGGAGGGGGGACGGTGGGAAGGTTTCCATGCCTTTGCTTCACTGCCAGCTTACTGTATCACCATCTTCCCCACTGCAGATGGATGTACTCCGCTGATGCTGGCATCTCTGCGTGCGGGCGGCTCCGACATCAGCGAGGATGATGAGGACGGGGAAGACTCCTCAGCAAACATCATCACGGATTTGATCTACCAGGGAGCCAACCTGCAGGCACAGACAGACCGCACTGGGGAGATGGCTCTTCACCTGGCAGCCCGCTACTCCAGAGCTGACGCTGCCAAGCGGCTCCTGGATGCCGGGGCGGATGCCAATGCTCGGGACAACATGGGACGGACGCCCCTGCACGCAGCCGTGGCTGCTGATGCCCAGGGGGTCTTCCAGGTATGGCCATTGGACAGCTCTGGGCTCTGTATTTATAGGAGCCTGTCCAAGCTGTGCTCTGTTCACTCACAACCCTGCTCTTGTGCCTTGCACAGTGTGGTGGCCAGGCAGAGCTATTTTACATCCAGTTTCTTTGGGTATTCATAGCTTGAAGAACTCAGCGTGCATAAATCATCTGGCATGTATTTATTTGGTCTGTTTGCCCCTGTCACCTGTTTTCTGGGTCCTTGCATTTCAGTCCTCAGGCTGCTTTGTCATTGTAAAATTTCTCTTGAGATTCTGCCAAATCCTCAGTTTTGGTCTGTAGTGGTATTGAAAAAAAAATCTGTCTTTCCCTGTTGTCCAGATCCTGATCCGTAACAGAGTGACAGATTTGGATGCTCGGATGAATGATGGGACGACCCCATTAATTCTGGCTGCACGTCTGGCTGTGGAAGGGATGGTGGCCGAGCTCATTAATTGCCAGGCTGATGTGAATGCTGTGGACGACCATGGTAATGTGGACACCATGTACCGGGCTGGGCAAATATTTGGCGTGGTGTGAGCAGGAAGGGGTGGGTTCTGCTCTCCCGTAGTGGGGGCTGTTAATGAATTCTGTAGCTAAGTCACACACGGGGCTCTCCTGCAAAGTCCCCCAGTGGTAATAAACAACTGGCTGCTGCACAGTGGCTTGGTTAAACAATCCTGGAGGAAAAGCAAAATAGCTCCTTGGTTTGTTACTGAAGAGTTTGGGTTTCCCTGCAGGTAAATCTGCTCTTCACTGGGCTGCTGCTGTCAACAATGTGGAAGCAACACTAGTACTGCTGAAAAACGGAGCCAACAGAGACATGCAGGATAACAAGGTACAGTGTGGGGGTGCTCAGCAAGCCTGTGCTTCCTAACTCAAAGCATCTCTTTGCTGTTGGTACTGAACTAAGTTCAGATTTTCTAAACTGGGTGCTCAGTGCAGGTCTTCCAAAGCCAGACTGTGACTGGAGTTCTCCCCATGTGCTGGATGTCTTACAGGGTTTATGATATGGGAGAGCAGTTCCCTTCCTTGTTTGGCCAAGTGCTGGGCATCAATGCTGTCCTGCTTTCCTGGCAGGGAAGGAATGCAGTAAGCAGTCAGTGGTGTGTGAGAGCAGCAGGTGAAGTGCTGCTGCTGTCAAACAGCTGGATTCCAGTTAGCAGAGAGGAAGATATCTGGCAGCACAGCAGCCGTTGTCCTGTCACGTTTCCAGGGATCTCAGTGCAGGGTGGATATGGGGAACAAGCCCCTCTGTTTGACAGACTGTCTGCATTGTGCACGTTGTGTAGCTTCCCTATTAGTTCTTCTTGTGTCTTAGTCCTTGATTTCTCTCCTCTGCCTAAAGTTTCTTTTTTTGGATTATTATGTATTGCTCAGTGGATTTTGGAGCTAATGATGCCATAATGATTTTTTGCCTTTTCTTTTTTACCCCTTTATATACCTTTTTATAGCTTTTGTATTCTTAGTGGTTTTTAGCTTACATTCTTAGACTTATTTGTCAACCTAAGAGACATTTTAGAAGCTTCTTAGTTAGGGGTCAGAGTGCCCCAGACACCAAGGTCCTCTCCACAACACATTTTGTAAGCTGAGATAGAACCATCCAGGGGAAGGTTCTTTGGGGAGGGAGGCTCACTTGAGCCTCTCACTGGGGAATCTTTGTTACATATGCTAATTAGTAAGACCTATAATGTTATACCAGATCTTTTGGGGGGGGGGATTGTGGGGTGTATTTTAGCACATTCCACCTGGACATGGTGCACCTAAGGATTCTTAAAATAAATACATCAACCATGTTTGATTCTTAATTTTAAGATCAGGAAAAGGCATCACTACCAACAAGCTGTACTTCCTTACTGGGCTGTTTTAGCCTTTTGTACCCTTCCTTTAAAGGGAGCAATGGGAGAAAGGCACCAAGTGCTTTCATGGTTCCTCCAAGCATCCAGGGCACAATAGTGCTCTTCCTGCTGGGGTACTTCAGCCTGTGCTCCACTGATGTACGTGAAATTACCTGTAATCTGCCTTTTTCAGTGGGCACCTCTCAGAGTGGGTGGGCCTTGGAGACTGTTAATGCGTTGCTGCATTCAACACTGCTTCCCAGGCTGCCACACCGAAAGGGGCTGCGAGCTGCACATCAGTCCCCCCACACTGAAGCTGCTAAAATATTTTACTCTCTGTGTTTCCAGGAGGAGACTCCACTCTTCCTTGCTGCTCGGGAAGGCAGTTTCGAAGCAGCAAAAATCTTGCTGGACCATTTTGCCAACCGAGACATCACAGACCACATGGACCGGCTGCCCCGGGATGTGGCCCAGGACCGGATGCACCATGATATCGTGCAGCTCCTCAACGAGTACAACGTGGCCCATAGCCCCACCGGGCACCCTGGGGCCATGCTAAACTCTGCCCTCTCCCCAGTCATCTGTGGCCCCAACAGGTCCTTCCTCAACCTGAAACATGCTTCACTAAGCAAGAAGTCACGGAAACCGAATGCCAAAGGCATGCCCGCCGGCCTCACCAAAGATGCAAAGAGGAGAAGGAAGAAGTCCCTCAGCGAGGGGAAAGGGCAGTTTTCGGAGAGCTCAGTGACCCTGTCACCGGTGGATTCCCTGGAATCACCCCATGCTTTTGCATCTGAACCAACCTCTTCTCCTGTGATGCCCTCACCAGGGGTGCTGCACTCGTCGCCCAGCTCGCTGCTGACCGCTCCGTCGGTGCAGGCTGCGCACACCATGTCCTTCTCCAACCTCCACGAGATGCAGCCCTTGGGACGTGGGTCCAGCACGGTGCTCCCGTCTGTCAGCCAGCTGCTCTCACAGCACAGAACCACCCCTCCCAACAGTGGGCTTGGCAGGCTCCGGCCAGGCAACGTCTCCACCGAGTGGATGAACCGCATGGAGGTGAACGAGTCCCAGTACAATGAGATGTTTGGCATGGTGCCCCAGGTGATGCATGCCCACCCCAGTGTTTCTCAGCAGAGCGGCTTGGTTCAAGCAGACACGAAGCACCTGGGGGTGTCCAGGGAGTCTTTGCCACCCATCATGACTTTCCAGCTGGTTCCCAAGGGCAGCATAAACCAGCAAGCACTGCCACAGCAGGCTCAGTCAAACTGCGCTCAGAACATGGCTGGCCCTCTTAGCTCCATGTACCAGATCCCAGATCTAGCCCAGATGCCCAGCGCCTCGTTCTCCATGGCTGCCATCCCTCAGCAGGATGGGCAGGTGGCTCAGACGGTCCTTCCAGCCTACCACCAGTTCCAGAGCTCGATGGGGAAGTACCCCACGCCTCCCTCCCAGCACAGCTGCTACTCCTCGGCCACAGAACGGACTCCTAGCCACAACCGGCACTTACAAGGGGAGCACCCGTACCTGACTCCGTCGCCTGAATCTCCAGACCAGTGGTCAAGCTCTTCCCCACACTCTGCCTCTGACTGGTCTGACGTGGCAACAAGTCCCAGTAACAACCAGCGTGGGCCAGCGGCCGCTCACATGACAGAGCAGCAGCGGAACAACATGCAGGTGTACGCCTGAAGGCTGCCCAAGGTGCAGCCCAACTAAAGCGGACTCCAGAACTCATGAAGGTCTTCCAGGATGGAAATGAAGAACCATTTTAGTGTCCAAGAGTCTTAATGAGCCCAGGATGTTCTTTTGTTGGAGGGACTGTGGTCACTGTAGACTTGTATGCTTTTATGCTAAACAGAGAACTGTAGAAGCTGGTGATGGAGAAGACCAGCTGGGTCACTTCTAACCAACTCCCACGCACCTTGGATGTGACTGCTGTCTGCACTGGATTCTCCAGTCTGCTTTTAAACATGTTCCACCGTTGCTTTGGGGAGACAGCTCTTCAGCTTAATACATCTTGTGGTCATTTCTCCAGAAATTTAGCCAAAACCAGCTTTGTATCCTTATTTTGTTACTCCTTCTGTTACCCACATAACCTCTCTCTGAAGCACCTTCTACTAGTTCTCCTCGAGTTCAAGTTGCCTTGTCTTGACACAGCTCAGAGCTGCACCCACATTCCTAGACCCCCTCCTTCCCTCATCCACTCTTGCTCAGCAAGTGAGCCGGACCTCTGAAAACACCTGCAGGTCAAGTGACACCTCCTGTCACAAAGCTTCACCCTTTCCTCTTCAAGAATCTTTGTCATATAGAGACCCACTAACACCCCTTAGTGTTCTCACTGCCTGCTTCCCAGGTATTATGAGATTATATATACATATAGTCTTTTTAGGTTGTTTGTTTTGTTATTTGCCCTCCCAAAAACGCTGGTCTGACCTGGTCTTCCCGCAGTGGCCCATGGGCACATCTCTCCAGTGTTGTGTGTCTCTTCCCTGAGACACCCCTGACCATTTTGACACACTACCCTCCCCATGCCCCCATCCTGCCAGGAGTGTCCATGACTGCCTTTGTGGGCTCCCATGCCAGAAGAGATGCACTGCAACTGATACAGGCCTTTTGGGAAGCTCTTGGGATGTGCACGAGTGTTTCAAAAACTGGTAACACAAGCTCCCAGCGTTCTTGCACAGTAGTCCCCTCCCCTCCATCCAAGGGTGGCTGTGTGTCCTGTCCTCCAGATACCATATGCTGCCTCTTTATGGTAGTATCAAGAAGTGTCAAACATGTGGTTTACATGTTTGCAGTGTGTGTCCTTCTGCGTCAGGAACGACATCCAGCCCTTTGGAAAGTGTCCCTTTTGCTCCAGCCCTGGGTCAGAGCTGCCTTGTCTGCCCCTCGCAGCGCACGGAGGCTGCAGCACTGACTGACGAGCAGGCTTCCCGCAGCAGGAGCGGTGTGCCAGAAGCCAGGAGCTGGGCTGTGGCAGCAGACCAAATAGCTCAGAAACCAGTGCCTCCTGCAGTTTGGTTCACAGGTTTGGGGCTGCCCTCTGCTCTCAGCTCCAGCCTGTGTTGAGATTTCCCAGCCGAGGTGCTGCACGTGCTCTGTGGGACAGCAGGGCCGTTCGTCCTGCGGCTCCCCCGATACTTTTGGAGTTGTGGAAGCCAGCTGTCACTGACCTTAGACAAACAGCCGCTCTTTCTGCTTTGTCTGCAAGAGTAGTGCTTCTCTGAAGGGCTCCAGACCAGCCAGCAGCCGAAGTGAACATTCGTGGGGATGGTTTGCTCCTACCTCTTCAGGGGAACGCTGCAGACACGTCTTCCAAAGAGCTCGGGGCTGTAGGCTGCTGCCAAAGGACTGAGGGCTGCTCCCCTCTGAGCAGGCCATCCAACACCCTACCATGTACAGTATTGTCACTAGTGTTTCTTTCCATTTTCATCAAGAGTCAAAGTTGCCTTTTTTTTTTTTTTTTCTCCAATTCCACTCAATGGTACATGAAGGCAGGGCCTCAGGAGGAGCTGGTTCCCGGGGCCATCATTTTGGGCTGAAGTTTTTAATTCTGTGTGAAGTTACTGCTTTTCACGGTGCACACAGCGTTCCCCAGCACGCTCGCTGCAGCGTGGCCTCTGAAGTTTAGCTGCAGCTGACTCAGACCTCCAGGGAGGGGCCTGCAGCCTCCTGGGGGTCTGTCCAGGTACACGTTTTCACTGCAAATAATGAAGTGTTGCTACATCCATGCTGAAGAAACAAAGGGCTTTTGCTCGTTAGCCCCAAATAACCAAGTGCCTTTTTATGTATGTGGCTACCTTTTATAAGATGAGTGCTTTCTGTGGAATGAAGCCAGTTCCGTGCCTGGCCTGTTAATACGATGGCCCTCTGCCTTTCTAATCTTTTTTTTTTTATTTTATTTTTTAACTACTTGTAAAGATAATATCTCCTTAAGGTGGTATTTTATCTCGTAAGTGTAGAGTAACCATTCACACAGCAGCATTTTCCTATATTAATAATGGAAAATATTTGCTTATTTTTACATTTTTTATAAAAGTCTTTTATGAAAATAGTTGCTGCCAAATGTATAAGCGATTTTTATCCCCAGAATAAAAAGTATGTGCCCAGTGTCTGTGTGCTGCTGTTTTCATTTGTTTTCCTGGCTACTATGGCACAGCCACCAGATTATAAATGAATGAGGGGTGCACCACATGAACCCCACCACTTAGCTCCACCCAAGGGAGCTGGAAGCAGCCTGGTGTGAGTGCAGCAGTTGGATTTTGGGTCTCTTCGTTATCTGAGAAGGGAGCAGTAACTGGCAGCCAAGCAGCTGGGCTTACTGGGAAGGATGGGGAGGACTGGAACAGGCCCTTTTGATAAGAGTTCTCACTTGCCCGTGGGAGCCAGGGAAGGGCTGGGGCATTTGTGTGGCTTTTAGAAAGGTGGTGAGCGAGGGTGGGTCGGGCAGTGGTCAGTGGATCTGTGGATTCACTCACTCTCTCAGGTCCTCCATGCTTCCCTCGGCTGTTTCCTGTCCTTCCAGCAGGGAAGAACACCCTTGTCCCTGGAGCTGAGGCTGCCTCCCTAGCTTTGTCTCAGCAGTTGATGCATAGAACCCCTAAGGTTGGAACAGCCCCCTATGATCATAGAGTCCAACCTTTAACCTGGCACTGCTGTGTTCACCACTAAACCATATCCCCAAGTGCCACGTGCAGATGGTTTTTAAACATTACAGGGATGGTGACTCCACCACTTTCTGGGCAGCCTGATCCAATGCCTGACTTGCCCTTTCATTGACAAAATTTTCCCTCATATCCTCTCCAAACCTCCTGTGGTGCAACTTGAACCCATTTCCCCTCATCCTGTTGCTTCTTACCTGGGAGAAGAGACCAACTCCCACCTGTTGCCTACAGCCTCCTTTCAGGTTGTTGTAGAGAGTGATAAGATCCCCCCTGAGCCTCCATTTCTCCAGACTAAGAGCATGAAGATGAGTGATTCTCCAGCCTCTGAAACTGGGAATCACCCCTCCTCTGTACTGGCCTCAGGCTTGAAGAGTTTGACTTGAGCAGTCAGGAAACAAACTGTCAGTAGCTGCCGTGCTGTATTTGGAGCGCGGAGATGCCACTGAAGCCTTGGGCTCTACTGGTGCTCACGTGGCTGTTTTCCAGCTCTCGCTGTGGACTCTGATGGAGCCAGTAGCTGAATTACGATGCCAAGCTGGGCTAAAGCTGCCGGGGGTATTTTAAAGGTTTAATATTCAAACAGTTGCAGCTCCTGGTAGAGCCAGCTGGGTGAGTCCAAACCTCCGGGAGGCATTCATCCGTGTTCTCCCACAGCTTGCACATCTGTGCCAAAGTTTAGCGAGCTCTGCCGAGCCCCTGGCACAGCTGCATTGAGTTTACCCGGGCTCGGGCTGAGACTTGGAGCTGCGTCTGCTCGGGACTGCTCATGCCTCTTCCCCAGCCTGGGGTGGCCAGGGGCTTGTGGAAACTTGCTGTGTTGCATCCAAACTGAACCATCCAGGCAGTGAGCTGCGGCATCCCTTATCTAACTGAGGAGGAGTAGAGGAGCCTCAGGCTCTTTTGGGGAGCTTTTTCACGGTTTTTCATAAATCAGGGGTGGAGTCCTGTTTTCTGGGGAGTTGCTGTTTGCAGGGTTCCCCTATTGATCAGGGCAGCTGATGTGTGGCAGCTGTTGTTTCTTTCAGAAGTGATAGCAGACAGCAGCTGTGTTTGGACACGAGAAGGTTTTACCCCTTGGATCCCAGAGAGTGCCTCACAAGCAGCAGAAGCTCTATCCCACTGTGTGGGTGAAGGAGAGGGGTCTGATCCTCCTCCCTCCCCGGGGCAGAAGCCAGACCTGCCTCTGCACGCCGGCATAGAGCTGCTTGCCTGTGGTGGCAGCGTTCACATGCTGCATGTTTCAGCAAATGCTGCCGCAGAGGAGATCCCATGGGAGATCCGTGGGGTGTACATGGCTTGAGCCTGACAGCAAGCTCTCCATGTGGGGAGAAGCAGGGCTCAGCCCTGGCTCTGGATCCTCTGCAGGTTGCTACGTACTGGGTCACACTAGAGCTGGTGAGCGCCAGGCTCTAAAGGGTCTAACCCTAACCCTCTCCTCCCCACTGGCCTCCACCAAGGGTTTGGGGGAAGTAGAGCCAGGCATTGGCAGGAGCTGGCAACTTTGCGGGAGCCACGGGACAGGCGGCAGGATGATCTTTCAAAGCCGCTTTGGTCCATCAGGAGCCAGCAAAGTGACGCTCCAGAGCAGCGTGGTGGCAACAGGAACGTGGAGAACTCCAACTGCCTCCCACAGGTGCAGAGGACACCCCGGGGCAAGAAGCAAGGACCATGACAGAGACGGCTGTGCCAGACCTTGCCCAAGGTCTCCAGCTGCTGGGGCCAGGGCCTCGTCTCTGTGGCTCCGTGTCGGCTGCAGCCTCCCCGGGTCGGGGCTACAGCGACCCGCCCGGGCACGGGCAGTGGGGGGCTGCTGCTGCGGGAGTTGCCCCTTCCTCCAGGAGGGACACGGAGTGACGAAGCCCTGCGTCACCTGACGAAGCCGGGCCTGAGGGCTGGGCACCCTCCCCGCTATCTGATGGCACCGCCAGCCCCCGGCTGCAGGCTGTTCCCACATCCCGGCGTCCCGCATGCTGCTCGCAAACATCCCCCGGCAGTTCAAACAAGGGCGGTGTGTGAGTGACGCATGGCAGAGCCGGGCAGGGCGCGGGGCCCGGCCGGCTGCCATCCCTTGGCTGGGGACAGGGGCAGTGCCAGGGGTCGGACCCACGGCCCGGCCGCTGGCCGCAGGGATGGTCTGGCCGGGATCGGGGGATGAGCCCCGGGGCTCATCCTCGACAGCCCCCGGGTAATGCAGAGATGGCCTAGCGGGCATCCCTGCCAGATGCCAGGCTGCTCTGGGCTGGAAGATTGTATCTGTATCGCGGGAGCAATTAATGATAATTGCAGGGGGTTTATTGACCAACTAGGACAGGTTCTTCCTGTCTGTTTCTGGAGATACGTTAAATACAAACAGAGCGGAGATCTGGGCAATTTTCCAGCAAAGTGGGGGGGTTGGAGGGGGGTCAGCAGTAAGATTTTTATGGTGAGAATCACCTGAGTTGGGCAAACATAGGTGCTGATGAGCACCAGGCTATAAAGGGCAGCTCCTCTCCTCTCCCGGTGACCTGCGACGAGCCGCTATTCCTCACCATCTCTGGACAACAGGTGAGGAAGAGGCAACTGGGGCCTCGGGATGCTCAGAGCTGGTGGGCGGGCAGGAGCTGGTCCCTCTCCCTGGTAGCTGCCGGGGGAGCTGAGCTCTGCCCTCGCTGTGATGGTGCATTTTTCAGCCCTGCGTTGACTTTTGTCGCTGCTTCTTTGAGGGGAAGAGGAGCTGAGTCTGCAAACCGGCCCCCAGTGCCCAGGGATTAGCCCAGATAAAGGGGAACGGCGCTGATGCGGCCGATTTGCCTCCCCAGCCTGGGCAGCGCTACGAGCTCAGGGCGTGAAAACACCGCCGTGCACGTAGTCCCTGCCGCCTCACCGGCCCCCGCTCTGCCTGTGCCATTGCCGCTGCTGCGCCATGGCAGGGATGGGGTCCCCCGACCTGTGTCCGCAACAGCACTCTCCTCTTGTCCCCACAGAGCAGCTTGGCTCTCCCAGATGACTTCTGCCCAGTCTGGGACTGATGGGGCCAGGACCATCTGCTGCCAGGGTGGGCTGGGAAATCCAAGCCATGCCTGTGCCGTGGGGTGCAGGCATGAGGCAGTGACCTGTACCGGGGAGCGGAGAGGGAGGCACAGCCTGTAATCTCCTGCAGGCAGCTCAGAGGGGCCAGGCTCAGGCCAGAGCGGGGCAGGCTTGCACTCTCTGGGCACAGGTGGCATCCCCTGTCCCCAAAGGACCTTGTGTGACCCTTTCGAGCCTTTACAGGGAGCAAGGAGGATGGCGGCAGCGGCCAGACTCGCCCTCCTACTATTGGGCTGCGTGGGGCTCCTGCACGGAGTTGGTGAGTGCCACGGCTCGGGGGGCAGCTGCTTCTGTAGTGGGGCCAGGAGGGAGCCACGCTCCTCTCCAGGCTGCGATGCCGGCTGTCCCTCATCCCCACTCTCCCCAAACAGACGGCAGGTACATAAACTACTGCCCCGATGGCTGGTCCTACTACGGGCTCAGCTGCTTCAAGTACTTCTCTGAACCCCAGACCTGGGACGAGGCTGAGGTAAGCCCACCGGGGTACAAAGGTGGACAGGGGGACCTGCCCATCTCCCTGAGAAGCCCTGGCACTGACAGCTCTCCCCACAGAGGCAGTGCCAGGATGTCAAGAAAGGTGCCCACCTGGTTTGGGTGGAGGATGCCTTTGAGGGACTCACCCTGGCGAGAGCCATCACCTACTACCAGCGTGTGCAGCCTGTGTGGATTGGACTCCAAAAGAGTAAAGAGGTGAGGTGAGGGTGGCACGGGTGATGGGGAGCTGAGGGGCATCAGGGCCATTCCTCTGAACCCCACCCTCCCTGCACAGAGCCAGGCCTGGCAGTGGACAACTGGGAATAACTACAGTGTCACCACTGGGATTCCTGGGAACAGTGCCCAAGAGGGGAGATGTGCCATGCTGACCCACCAGAGCGGTGAGTGCCTGGTCCGTGCATCCACCTCCAGTGCCTGGGCTCGGCCAGCATTCCCCTGTCTCCCTCCTCCTTCTCCAGGTCCCATCCCCTTGGAGGGCTGTGGTGGGCACAGCTGTGGTGCCCATCCTTGCCGTGGCCCCCTCCAACCCCTGCCTGTCTTTCCTGCAGGCTTCTCTACATGGTCCAGTGCCGACTGCTCCCAGAAGCATCACTACATCTGCAAGTTCTACCCCTTTCACTGAGCACTGCCTCTGGCCCCTGCAGGACCCCGTGCCAGTGATGTTCTTCCCATGCCACCTCTGCCTCTGTCCCCACAATTCCTATAAATATATCTATAAAAAAGGAAGCATGCAAGTGCTGTGTGAGCTTGGTGCTGGTGCAAAGCCCTGGGCTGGTCCGTGAGAGACAGGCTCTGCCATGGCTCCCTGAGCTTCCCAGCTTCCAGGGACTTCAGCGCTGCCGGTGCTGGCCGAGATGTTTGGGATGAGTCCCCAGGAACTGCGGGGCCAATGGCTGCCCTGGCTGAGCACTCGTGTTTGCTCGTACCAGCCCTCGGGTGTCAAATACAACAGGTGTCCCTGGGGAGCAGGTGGGGGGACAGGAGCTGTCTCCAAGATGGGGATGGTCCATGGAGACCTAGGACACAGATGTGGGTGGGGATTGGAGATGTCCCGGGTGTGCAGGTATGGGGACAGGTGGTCCCCCATGTGCAGACAGCTCCACAGGGATCTGGGGGCTGCAACACTGCCCCGTGGCCATTTTGACAGCAGCACTGGGACCAAAGGTCCCTTTTGTGTCACTGTTATGTTGCCACAGGCATCACGTGGCTGTTTGCTCTGCGGCTTTGAAGATGGCTCTGCCCCCACGCAGCTCATGGGGTTTTTACCCCGCCAGAGCTGCGGCACGTGTCAGACGTGGACTGCGTCCCGGGCAGCACGGATGGTGCCGGCACCAAAGCCTGGCCGCCCTCTGCTCCCTCCCCAGGGCCGCGGGGACAGCCGGGGAGGCCACACAGCGCCGTGCTCGCTGCCGGTGACCGCGGCTGTGCCGGGGAGCCTGGCACCGGAGCTGCCATTGCCCCAGGGCAGCCGGGGCTGCGGGATAGCCTGTCCCGCTGCTCAGCCCCGGCTCCAGCTCCGTGTCCCCAGGCTTTGGGGCACAAGATGGAGATGTCTCGCAAGCTCCCCCCTCCGAACCTCCGCTGCCCCTGTCGTGTTGGCTGGCGCTCGGTGACCTTTGAGCGCCAGGGTCCGGCAGGCTGATAAAGGCCGGGAGGGCTGTGCCGAGCTGCCCACGCAGTTTATAAAAGCACTACGCAAGGCCCATCCCGCTGTCCATCTGTCCAGTCGGCCGTCTCTTCGTCCGTGCAGCGGCCAGGGCGAAGATGTTGCGCTTGGTGGGGCGCGCCGCACGCTGCCTGGGGGCGAGGTGGGCACCGCCGGGGCTGGAGCAGGCACCTCGGGGCGCCCAGCATCCCACGGCTTGGCAGAGGGCATGGTGAGCATCCACATGGATCGCCGGGGGAGCTGGAGACATAACCAGGGGGGGGAAGCTGGCTGAGCTCTTACACCTTGCTGAGCAAGCAGAGCCTCTCCCTCCTCCCCACAGCACTGTCAGGAACAGAGAACTAGCAGGGATTTGGGGTGCTCCAAGTCTGGGCTGCTTGCTGGTGGCATCTCCCCAGGGCCACCCTCTGTTCCCAAGGCTGCCATGGGATTGTTGCCACTCCCTCTGTCCCACAGCCTCTCCAGCGCCGCTGGGACAGGTACCTGGCCCAAGGACGTGGGCATCCTGGCCCTGGAGGTGTACTTCCCTGCCCAGTACGTGGATCAGGAGGAGCTGGAGCAGTTTGATGGTGTGGAGGCCGGCAAGTACACACGGGGCCTGGGCCAGAAGCAGATGGGCTTCTGCGCTGCCCACGAGGACATCAACTCCCTGTGCCTGACGGTGGTGCAGCGGCTGGTGGAGCGCGGGCGCCTCTCCTGGGATGCCATCGGCCGCCTGGAGGTGGGCACCGAGACTGTCATCGACAAGTCCAAGGCCGTCAAGACTGTCCTCATGCAACTTTTCCATGACTCTGGCAACACTGACGTGGAGGGCATCGACACCACCAATGCCTGCTATGGGGGAACGGCCTCACTCTTCAATGCGGCTGCCTGGGTGGAGTCCAGTGCCTGGGATGGTGAGTGCAGGCAGGGACCATGCCGTGGGGCTGGATGCTGGGTGAGTGCCATGGGAGAGGGGAAGGAGACAGGAGGTGGCTGGAAACCTGGAGTTACTCCCACTTCACAGGGAGCCACTGCACCATCATCCCTGCTTCTTTCCCATCTTGGTGTGACACCTGGCAGCGTGGAGATGGGAACACACCATCTCCATGAGGGCCATGGGATGGAGGCTTCTGCCCACTGGTGGCCCTGCCAGTCCCTCTGTCCTCCCTCAGGTCGCTATGCTGTGGTGGTGTGTGGGGACATCGCCGTCTATGCCACGGGGAACGCACGGCCCACGGGAGGTGCCGGAGCCATTGCCATGCTGGTGGGACCCAATGCCCCACTGGTGCTGGAGAGAGGTTGGTGTCATGATACCCTGGGGATGGTGAGCTGGTGGGTGCTGTCCCTGGGGCCATATGTCCATGTCCCAGCCCTGGGCAGAGCTACTCAGCTCCAGCAGTGCTGGCTCCGCCAGACCCCGCTGTGTACTCCAGGATGCTGGCTAGCCACATCCCTGTGAGCACCATGGAGTGACTCAGGGAGGCTGCTGGATTCCAGAGGTGGCATGGCAGGCAGCACCCCATGGCGTTTGCCACTGGGCTGGGATGTCCCCATGCTCTCTGACAGCTGGCTCTTCCTGTGCCTCCAGGCCTGCGTGGAACCCACATGGAGCATGCCTACGACTTCTACAAGCCAAATCTGTCCTCTGAGTACCCGGTGGTGGACGGGCAACTTTCCATCCAGTGCTACCTGCGGGCGCTGGACCGCTGCTACGCTGTGTACCGACGCAAGGCAGAGACCCAGTGGAAGCAGGGTAAGTGGCAGCACCCCTGAGGTGCCCATCGCAGCCCCTTGGAAACTGATGGCCCCATGTTGCCTCCCAGCTGGCATCCAGAGGCCCTTCACCCTCGATGACTTCAAGTACATTATCTTCCACTCGCCCTTCTGCAAGCTGGTGCAGAAGTCTGTGGGGCGGCTGCTGTTGAATGACTTCTTGGCCTCCCCCAACCCCGACACAGCCTCTGGCCTCTACAAGGGGCTGCAGTCCTTCCGGTGGGTCCCTGTGCCATGTCCCCCATCCCTCAGCCCAGCCAGGGATGTGCTGGTCTGGGGTTCGAGCTGGTCTCAATCTGGGCAGTGGTGTGAAGCTGGAGGACACCTACACCAGCAAGGAGGTGGAGAAGGCATTCCAGACAGCCAGCCAGGACATCTTCAATCAGAAGACCAAGCCCTCCCTGCTCCTCTCTTCCCGCAACGGCAACATGTACACACCATCTATGTATGGCTGCCTGGCCTCCCTCCTGTCCCAGTGAGTCCTCCAAAAGGCTGGCTTGGGGAGAGGGAGGAGGTCATTTTGGGGAGGGCACTCCCTGGCTGGATAGAGGGCCAGAACTCATATCCCAGTGCTCATCTTCCACTGCCTCTTCAGAGACCTGATGCTTTCATTGCACACAACCCCCAGTGTGGATGCATCCTGCTCCATGCCATCTCCCTGCCAGTCTTTTCATCCCAACTTGCTGGAGCTGGGCCAGCACATAAAGCCCTTCTGTCATCACCAGGAGGATGAAAACCCCTGTTGTCATGCCCAGTAGAATGAGTGATCCCATGGGAAAGGAGTCATGGGAACAGACAGGCTCTGAGGGGAACAAAAGCCTTGTCCTGGGGCTCCCTGGCACCACCACGCTCCAGGGCCACATTCCCTTGGAAATGTGGCCCTGAGGCCCAAGGATCGACCTGCCAACAAAGGAGGCAGCCCCCTGCACTACCCCTACATCCCTGTATCCCCATCACCCCTCAGCCCAAATCCTCTCTAACCTGCTAACCTCTCGCTGCAGGTGCTCAGCACGGGACCTGGCTGGCTCCCGGATCGGTGCCTTCTCCTACGGCTCAGGACTGGCCGCCAGCATGTTCTCCTTCCGCGTCTCGCAGGATGCAGCCCCAGGTGAGCCCCAGGGGAGTGAGAGACTGGGAAGGGAGGGCAGCATGGGGCTGTGGGGCCGGGGCTGCCAACGGTGCCAACTCACACACGGGGTGCCCGTTGCCAGGCTCACCCCTGGACAAGCTGGTCTCCAGCCTGGCTGACCTGCCCACTCGACTGGATGCCCGCAAGCGCGTGGCCCCACAGGACTTTGCAGAGATCATGAAGAAACGGGAGGAAACCCATCACTTGGGTGAGTGGGGTTGGGGGGATGTGACCCTGCTCTGCTGGGACCCCACAACACTCCTGAGCATCACTGGCCTCTCCCTGCAGCCGACCACGCTCCCCACGGCTCCCAGGCAGATCTCTTCCCTGGAACCTGGTACCTGACACGGGTGGATTCCAAGTACCGCCGGGAATATGCCAGGAAGCCCATCTAGAGTGGGATCACCAGAGTGGTGAGCCCTGCGGAGGGGGGACGATTTCTTTCCCATTGTCATCCCTGTTCATCCCTACATCTGAGGCTGGCCTCTGTGGGAAACTGCTTTGGATGGCTGGGGAATGGCCAGCAGTGACTCAGGCCCCAGAGCTGTTTGAGATGGCAGCATCTTCTGCAAACACCTGGGCAGTACAGGGGAATAAAGGTATGGATGGGAGGGGTCAGCAGCCCGGCTCTGGCTCCTGGTCTTGAGTGGTCTCCTCCTGCCCCAGGTCCCTCCATCTTAACAACCGTCTGAATTGCAGCCATAGACAGGATTTATTTCATGGTCACCTGCCCTGTTAGACATGGGAGTATGCCCTAACATTTAGGGGGTGCCAAGTAAGTCCCAGCCTCCCAGTCTCCAGTTTGGGGGAGCAAGATGGCATTTTCCCCATTATGTCATTAAATTGAAACATCCTCATGGCAAAACCTGTGGGCAGGGGGGCACAGGTGATGCAGGGACTCGCAGGAGGGCTCCTCCCCCTTGCAGCGCTGCTCTCTGGGCCATGTCCCAGCACGGGACTGTGGCCAGACAGGACCTCAGCAGCCACAGAGACCTTTGCACCCTTCAGTAAACAGCAGCAGGGCCAGGGAGCAGCAGGGGCAGGAGGGAGGGGATTTGGAGTTGAGGACAAAGGACTGCAAAGACAAGGCACCACATGCTCTCTCCTTCTAGACCCTTTATTGAATGTGGGGCCACCCCAAACCCAGTGTGGGCATCATGGATGGCCATGTGCTATGCTTCCCCAGCTGGGGGAGGGTCCAGATGCTGCAGCCATAGGGAGGGTCCTTGTCAGCAGTCGGGGTCTACAGCAGGTGGAGCTGGAAGACTTCTGTGACACATGGCTTCAGCTCACTGAAGTTGGACAGGGGGGCTGAGAGCCCCACGATGCTCCACTGCTCCCCTGCCACTGTGCTGGAGCTGTGGTAGGACAGGAGCTGCGCCCCTGCCTTGCTCAGCAGCCCTGGAGAGGAGGACAGGAATTAGGGACCACAGGCTGCTCCACTGCCCCAACACCTGGCAGGCAGCTGAGTCTCTGCTCACCCCAACACCCTCAGAGGCCCATGATGCCATTTCTTTCCCCCACCCCAAGTCCTTTGCTCCAGATCACACAACCCCCTGCCCAAACTCCCCATCTATCCATCTCTCCAGGCAGCATCTGCTGCAGCAGGGGCTCAGCTCTAGGTCAGCCACAGGGGTTCCCCAGGCTGTCCCTGCAGCTCAGGGCTGCCACAGGGACTTACCGGTCAGCGTGGCCAGAGCACTGGGATTGGAGGCTTTGGCTCTGTAGAGGAGGAGAGGGCCAGACAGCGGGGCTGGCTGCTTGAAGGTGGCCCCATTGATCTGCTGCAGGACCGGGGTGCTGCCCTGCACTGTCCCAGTCACCTGGTGCGGGGTGCCCTGCAGGGACACTTGCACCAGACCAATGCTGCTATCAGGCTCGGGGGCCACATCACTGTGGCTGGTTGTGACCTGTCAGAGAGATGTGGCCACTCAGTGCCCAGGTCCTGCGTGAGGCTGGGGATGGGGAAGGAATGTCCTTGGAGGCACTCCAGGGAACATCCAGCCTGAGTGCTGCATTAGCAGCCTAGTAGGGTGCCCTCAGGTTCATGCTGCTTGGTGGGAAAGGTGCACCAGGCTGAGGTGCAGAGCCCGGGTGTCCACGCACCTTCAGCCCAGCCTCCTGGGCCAGCAGTGTGGCATTCACCAGGGTCACCTCCTTCTGTGTCCCTCCAGCCAGCATGCCCGCGGCCACGGCAGGCACCAGGTAGCTCCCAGCCTCCTTCAGGGGTGTCCCTGGGGTGCAGGGAAGAGGCATGAATGAGCCAGCAGCAGAGAGGTCAGGCTCACATTGGAGTGGCCAGCCTGGAGCTGGTCCTTCCACCCACCCAATCCATCCACCCATCCATCCTTGCACACCCCTAGGCTCCAATCCCACCATCAACCACCTTCCTGTCTATCTGTTCTCCTGCCTGCCCATGGGGGTCCCCAGGCTCACCTAGAGTGCAGACCTGCATGCTACCCTGCACTTGCTTGCCCACTGTGCGCAGCACCATGCCCAGGGCCCTGGCCAGGGCAATCCAGGGCTTGGTCTGAGGTGCAAAAGCCTTGCTGAGAGCCTGCCCATTAACCTGTGGGAGACAGTGAGCGGTGAGAGCCTGCCAGGGATCACACATGGAGCATTGCTCCCAATGCACCCATGGACTACAGCTGGGGTGGCTGAGGCCCAGAGGTCAGGTGCTGCAGGGGGACTCACTACACCAGTCAGCCCCTTCCCCGTGGCCATGTCCACGATCTGCATGGCGATTTCCTTGCCACAGCGGCTTTGTGCCTCCCATGTGCTGGCACCCAGGTGTGGGCAGGAGATGACATTGGGGTGGTTCACCAGGTCACGGTCCTTTGGGGGCTCCTGCAGACACAATTCCATACTGCCATCAGCTCCCAGCACCCACCTGGGAGCTCAGAGCAGGGGGGATTTACCCCACTTCCTTTAAAAGGCGAGAAGCTGAGAAGGGGTGTTACTGGTCCCAATCCCACAGGGTTTGCCAGGGTGCCCTGCCCTGGTTTGGGCAAAATTAAGGTGATGCTGAGACAAAGCCAAGCTTGGGGGGTCCCAACAGCCCCACTCACCTGTGTGAAGACATCAAGGGCAGCCCCACCACACTGCCCCGACTGCAGCGCCCGCAGCAGAGCACCCTCGTCCACGATGCCACCGCGGGCACAGTTGACCACCTGCACACCACGGCGGCACTTGGCAAAGGTGCTGTCGTTCAGGAGCCCTGCAGAAGGAGGGCTGTGAGCAGCAGGGGGCTGCGCCAGCTCTCCCCATACCTCCCTGTGATCATGCCCACTCCATACCCGTGGTGGAGGGCAGCAGCGGCGTGTGCACCGTGATGAAGTCACAGCGGGGCCAGATCTGCTCCAGTGGCAGCTGCTCCACACCAAAGGTGGCTGAGACATCGGGGGTGATGATGGGGTCGTAGCCTATGGTCTGAGGCAGAGCGGGCACTCGTTCTTACAGCCTGGCATGGTGGCTCTGGCCAGGTCAGAGAGGTCCATGCTCCCCATCATTCCTCCCTGCCCTATCTCCTTACCTTCATGCCAAATGCCTGCATGCGGGTGGCCACCTCCCTGCCGATGCGGCCCAGCCCCAGCACGGCCAGCGTCTTCCCGTTCAGCTCCATGCCCATGTACTGGGGAGCACAGCGAGAGTGAGCGAGCACACCCCACATGGGCACCCACCACCCACAGGTGCTTCACCTGCCTCCTACCTTCTTACGGTCCCACTTGCCCTCTTTCATGGAGGCAGCTGCCTGTGGGATCTGCCTAAAAAGGAGGCTGGGGTCAGTGTGGGGCAGGGGGCTGTAGGGCACACCTCTGTCTGCATCCTGCCTTGTGCTCACCTGGCCAGGCACAGGATCATCCCACAGGTGAGCTCGGCAGCACTGAGGCTGTTCCCAGTGGGTGTGCTGGGGACGGAGAGTGGTGTCACTGGTGTGTCCCCCAGGCTGACAGGGGTCTGTGCCCCATGAGAATGGAGATACACAGGGGTGCCATGGTTGGGAAGGGCACCCTATTGAAGCCTCCCCTGCCTCCCCAGGATCACAGGCACGGACGTCCCCATATTCCTTCTCTTACTTCATGACCAGGACGCCCTTCCTGGTGGCTGCCTCTACGTCCACATTGTCCACGCCAGTGCCAGCTCTGCCCACCACCTTCAGCCTCTCTGCCGCCTCCAGCACCTCGGCCGTGACTTTGGTGGCCGAGCGAACGATGAGCCCATCGCAGTCCTAAGGGGTGACAGACACGACGAGTGGGACCAGGGCCGGGTCCGGTGGTCCCAGGTGGATCACGGGATGGGGACAGCCACTGCCGGGGTCCGGGATCTGCCGTGAGAAACCGGCCGGGCTCTTGCATCAGACTGGAGGCGGGGACAGGTCGAGAGGGTCCGCTGCTACCCGGGATCGCCGGCCTGCGGCTGTGCCCACCCGCCCACCCACGCGTGGGTGCAGCCCTGCCTCACCCGGATCTCCCGCAGCAGCTCCTCCTTGCTCAGGCCAGGCTTCTCCTGCACCCGGAGCCCGCCGGCCTGCAGGATCTCCCGGCAGCAGGGGTCCAGGCTGTCGCTGATCAGCACTTTCTGCAGCTTGCCCAGTGCCATGGCGGGAGTGGGCCCGGCGGGACGGCGATGGACGGCGCGGGACGAGGGTGCCGGCTCTCTCCGCACGCCGCCGAGAGGCTGCTGCTGCCCCTCCGCCGCGCTAAAAGAGCTGCGAGCGGTGCACGTTTTTCGGGCTCATTGGGTCCCGTCTCCACGATCCCACCTCCTTCCCTTCCCCTCCCCGCCCCAGCCCGCCCGGTCTCCCCCTCATCCCCCCCGCCCCCGGGGGGAGGGAGGAAGGAGGCGGGGGTGGCGGGGCCGGGGCTGGGCCGGGACCCCCAGCAGCCCCAGAGAAAAGCAAGGGGGTGCCCCGCCAGGACCCCGTTGGTCGGGGAGCCACGAAACCGGAGGGAGTGTGTCCCGACCCTGCGCACCGCGTCCGTGCCTCAGTTTCCCCGTCCTGAATATCACAGCTCAGCAAGGCAGGAGGGGGACGGCAGTGGCAGCCACGAAGGTGCGGGTGGCTCCTCACATAGCTGGGGGTGCCGCTGGCAGGAAGCAACCCGACCTCAGCCCATGGCGAGCCCAGCCATGCCCTCCCCAGCTAGCCCAGGAATGGGGGTTCCCCAGACCCCACAGCTCGGAAGTGAGGCAGAGCCATGGCCCCTGGCTACCCCCGACTTTGTGCACGCTGTTGAGTAATGCCCCTGATAAGGGGCCGGGGACACGGGGCCAGACCTGGCCACTGGCTCCCAATGATGTGGGGTGCATGGGAGCCACCCAGCAAACGCCCTCCATGGGGCAAGAGCCACGTGGCTGTGTCCAGTGACCTCGCCGTGGGAAGTGCTGGCCCTGAAACACGATGGTGAGAGGTCCATGAGACTGAATAGAGTCCAGCATGTAGAAGCGGCCAAACCTTCACAGGGCACCTGGACCAGACACACTCCAGATCCTGCCCATGGGGAGCAGGGTCTTGCCCTTCCTTCCACCACTTTGCATGCACTGGGGGTGAGCAGATCAGATCCAGTGCTCCCAAGCAGGGTCCTAATGGGTTTGGGCCCTTCCCCAGGCTCTGCAGGCCCCAGGCAGCAGGTCTGAGCCAAACTGCCCTGTGTGAGACCTGGAAGCTGTTAAACCAAGCAGAGTCCAAGTGACGGGCCTGTCCCAGCAGACAGGAGGTGGCCAGAACAGGATGACTGTCCTCGCCATAGGCAGCGTCGCTGAGATGGGAGAGCCCAGCACCATGCTCACCCCGGAGCTGTGTACAGCCTGGCACCACCTACAGCCGGTGCTACACGGCAGCCACAGCCAGGGAACAACCGTGACGCCAGAGCGGGGAAAGTCCAGAGCGGCCAGCACGGGGTGGGAGATGCGGTCAAGGGCAGCGGCTGGTGAAATCTGCAGCGGTCCGGAAACGGCCCCTCGACAGAGAACTGCGACCCGCGGACCGCGACAAGGCTCCCTCTCCACAGCCTCATGCGTGGAGTGGGCTGGGGGCACTCGCACTGCGGGACCCGCTGTGCCTGGAACATGGCCCGCTGTCCCGCAGCCCTTGGCAGTGCCCGGCGCCGGCCACGGCCTCTCTTTTAGCCATTAAGACCTTGCTCAAGGTGCCCGGACGACACATCAGGACCTGTCATCCTGGCGCCCTGCTCCCCGTGCCGGCACCGCCCGGGCTTGCCCAGCACCTCCGTGGCTCCTTTCCCACGCCTGTGGCGTGTTTGTGCGGAGGACACGCGTGGCCAAGCCATCGCTGCCTGCGGCAGCGCTGTGGCATCGCTTTTCCCGGCCAGCTGGTGCCCTCTCCTGGGGATTGTGGCCGGACGCACAGCCGCCCGGCACTCCGGCTCCCGCCGGGGGCCTGCTGGGACGCTGGGAGTGCTGGTGGGGTGACTGTGCCAGCAGGCTTATCCCCCCACTCCTTGCCCTCCAAGGGAGCCAGATGGAGGGGACCCAAAGGCTGGAGGGCACCCAAAGGTGGCAAGGCCAGCAGGATGGGTGCCGGAGGACTCGGGCTGTGGTGGCTGATGAGTCACAACGGGAATGGAGTGTGGGAGTTATGGGGGCACAACATCCCTCTGCTGACCCCATTTGTACCAGGTATTGCGTTCAGAGTAAGAAATTTGGGAGAAAATAAACCTATCTGTGTTTCAGCTGGTCCTTAGAGATCTGAGGGCTGGGGACAGTGGAGCTTAAGTTCTGAGTATAACTGATTTGGCACTATAGGTCTGGTCATGCTCAGTAGGAAATTCCACGAGTGCAGCTTCACAAATAGTGCAGCTTATTAATTCAACACCATGGGTTTAGTCACATTCTGTAAGAACCTTCATAACCACAGATTCATGAATAGTACAGTTCATCAAAGCAGCAGAAATACAGAATTGCTGTTGATAAATGCACCACTTGCAATAGAGCTCTAACAGTAACAATAATGTTGTGTTAACCAGGGTGATGATGATAATAAAAATTGTACACAGAAACTTACCATGGAGGTGTCCCCACTTTGGAAGGAGGGAGAGGAGACCCCATTGATAATCTCCAAGGTACTTTTGGGTCTTCCTCCTAAAGGTAAAATTTATACCCTCCTTATAATCCAGCCCAAACTTCTCCCCCAACTCCTATGTTGAGTATGACCTAAGTGGAGAGTATGGAGCTATATACATGGTACCATGTAGTATTAAGCTTATTAGTATATGCAGGATGCATATTTTAATATTTAAATTATTCTTAATCAGACAAAAGTAACCTTTTTGGCCACTGTGTCCTCCAAATTTCTGGGCATATGACTTTGTTCCGTTTGTCAGAGCCAAAGCAGGACTGTGCCATCGCCACAGGACCTCCTCCTTCAGCCAGCCCATCCTTTCTTGCCACCAACCCTGTGGTTCTCCATCCATGCAGGTAACACAGAGGGTACAGAGAGTAACCCTTAGCCCTTGCCTGGCTCCTTGGTCATCATTCCATACAAGGGTCCTGGACAGACTCTGCTCAGTGGCAGGTGAGGTGGCCACGGGGACAGCTGGTTGAAGAGCTGTGGGAGTGTAGGACAGAGGAGAATGGGGTCAAGCAACAGTGAATTGGGACGAGAGTCCCTGCAGGGAAAATGGGGCTGGGAGAGGAGTCAGGGGCAGCACTGGTGGTGGAGTGTCAAGCAGGGAAAGGAATTAGGGGAATCAAAGGGGACTCGGGTTACTGGAGTTGGGACAGGGAGCGGCAAAGAAGAGGAAAGTAGTGGAGGAGGAGATTAGGGGTGTTTGGTTGAGATTGTGGGTGTTCAAGGGGGTTTATGGGGATCAAGGGCTATTGAAATGTCCCAGGGGAGGACTGGGAAGTCATGGACAATTAGAAAGCAAGTGAGGGTATTGTGGGGCTGGAGTGAGAGTTGGGGACTTATGGGGCTCTGGGGTGGCAAAGGGGATTGGGGGTGTCAGGTTGAGATAGAGGCATCCAAGGAAAGGCATGACAAGGACGACTGGGCATGTAATTGGGGTGTCAGGATGAAGAGTTGAGGGTGCCTTGGGGGATCCTGGCTAATTGGGTGTCTTTTGGGGAGACTGTGAAGTTGGAAGGATTGAGAAAGGGACCATGGATTGTTGCTGGGGGACTGAAGTGTGGAGAGGGATTGGGGCTCAGTCCAGAGGGACTGGATGGAGTGGAATCTCCCCAGCCCTCCCCGCCCAGCAGCC
>JACBWW010000016.1:1701651-1746201 GCA_020086605.1 Lanius collurio | reverse complement strand
GGGGGCTGGTTGTGTCAGCCGGGACAGGATGGCTGCTGGGCGGGGAGGGCTGGGGAGATTAAGGGCGGATGGAGAGAGGCATCAGGGAGAGAGCAGAGGGAGGGAGCAGGCAAGGAAAGATGGGGTCGGGGGGGATGGAGGGAGGGAAGGAAGGATGCGGGGTCAGGAGGGAGGGAGGGATGCTGGGAGGCAGGGATGGATGAAGGATGGAGGCAGGGAGAAGGAGGAGTAGGAGGAGGAGGAGAAGCAGGGGCGGGCGGAGCCGGCCGGTGCCGCAGAGCCGCCTCCCCGGAGCACGCTGGGCCGGCTAGGCAGCGCTTGCGGGGACCCGGCGGCCCGGCCCAGTGCCCGCGGTGGTCCGGTGCTGGTCGGCCCGGTGCTGGCCGGCCCGGTGCCGCTGGTGTGTGGCCCAGTGCCGCCCGACCCGGTGCGGCGGAACCCGGCGGGACAGGATGAGAGCTCCGAGGCGGAGGTGAGAAGCGTGTCCGTGCGCGCGTGTGACATCCACGGGTGCGCGTGTCCGGGGTGATGCGGGTCGGGATGTCCGTGTGCCCGGGCACGCAGGGGGCTGCCTGTGCCCGGGACACCCGCTGGGGCTGCGTGTGCCCACGCTGGGCTGTGGTGATGCCGCGGCAGGTTGAGGCCCAGGTACCCCCCAGCATCGGTGCCGCCGGGATGCGTCTGGGATGTGGCCGGGATCAGAGTGTGCTCCCTCGGGGCTGTGCAGGGCCGGACACCCCCTGTCCCAGGCCCCATTCCCTTGGGCCGTGGGTGCTCCTTCCTGCTGCTGGGGTACCGTGGGTTGGGGCTGGTGACGGGGCTTTGGGACCCCGGGTTGGTGGCTCTCTGGGCCCCGGTACCAGCCAAACCCAAGAGAATTTAGGAGTCACTGGTGTGCATGAAAAGGACATGGGTCCCTTGTCCAGCACCGAGGGCACACTGGTGTTCGTTGCCCTGTGCCATGGGGACCTGTGGGTGTCAGGGCAATGTGTGTGTGCCAGATGAGAGGGTGGGAGCTGTACGGTCCTGTAGGATCCTCAGCTGGTGCCTGCACCATCACTAAGCTCTCCTCGGTGCACTGGGCATGTGAGGTTTGCTGGGAGGTGCTGGGCCAAGCATGGCCCTGACGGAAGGGCTCAGGTGTTGGTGCAGGGAGCTTGGCTTGCCCCATCTCCGCAGCCCCGTTTTCATCCTGCCTGCTCTTCCCCTGGCTCTGCCCATGCCCGATTCCACGCTGAGCCGCTGGCCAGACCGTTTGTCCCGGCACCTATCCAGGGCCGCTGGGCCTCGGGAGCGGCGCCGACTGCCACGCCTGCGGTGCAGCGCCGGGAGCCGCCTCGCCGGGAGCGTGGGTAACGCCAGCCCCCGGCTCCCCCCGTCCTGCTGTGCTCAATGGAGACCTTGTTGCCGTGCCCCGTGTGCAGGCCGGTGGGTGGCCGTGCCGTGCGCTCTGTGCCTGTGCTCATACACTCAGGCAGTCACCGTGTTTGTGGTCGGCTATCCCCGCTCCACCTCCTCCGTGGTGGCACTCCGCCCCCGCTGAGACATTTGTACCGACGAGTCAGCTGGGAGCTGGGATGTGCCACGCTCGGCATCTGAGCTGCCACACTCTCCCTTGGCCTTGTCTGGCCCTTGCCACAACCCCTCTGCCAGCCTGGAGCCAGTGGCACACAGAGTGGCTGTTGCTGAGCACGGGGCTGGGGCCTGCCGTCCATCCATCCCTCTGTCCATCTGTCTCCCCGCGGGAGGTCATCCAGTAGCAAAAGGAGGTGAGTTGCTGTTGCTGGGTTCTAGTGCCTGATGCCTTAGGGATGCTTTACCCCAGGATGCTTTCCCTGTGGGCAGCAGCCACTCTCACGCAGCCCATGTGCCCTGGCTGCCAGCCCTGCGTTCTCCCTTCTCCCTGATGGCACCCCAGGGTGCCAGTGCTGGCAAGTGGCTGCAGTGGCCCTGGTGTGATGCCATGGAGATGCTGTGAGTCAGTGAGTGCTCTGAGTCAGGGCCGCGTGGTGCCCCTCGTGCCAAGGCTTGGAGGTACATGGGGGTAGGCAGTGCTGCCTGCTGAGTGGGGGGCCCCAGGGCTGGGTCTCCCTTGTTCTGTGCTGTGCCAGCAGCTCTGCTCCGTGCTCCAGGCTGGCATAGCCAGCATGAAAGGGCTCTTGTCCTCTTGCAGCCCAAGCAGCACTGCAGTGACTTCCCTTCACAGCAAACAAGTTCCCAGTGTTGGGCACAGGGACAGGGAGGGGGGACCCCCTACTCAGCCCAGCCAGTCATGGCCGTGGCAGAGCCCTGGGGATCTGCTGGCCCAGCATTCCCATGGCCAAGCATGGGGCTGCCACTCTGGCTGTGTGGGGTGCTGGCCAGGCGGCTGGGCTTTGGGAAAGTGGATGCTCTGCTCATTCAGCTCAGGGCTCACAGGCAGGCACTACACTGGGGCAGCCCCGCCTCAGGGTGGCCCTGAGCAGTAATACTTTGTTTCCCAGACATAAGGTTATTTTTGGGTTGTTAATACCATTGCCAGGGTCCCAGTCTGAAGCATTGTAACCAGAACAGGATGGCCTGGTATCAGTCAGTTGGGTATTTCCCCAAACACTCTCATTCTGTCCTCTCCTTTGTTCTTTCCTTATCTGTTCTGTTTGTGTCACCTCCCAACCAGGGACAGCAAGCCCTTCTCTAGATAGGAATATCTTGTTCCAGTGTCATTGAAAGAGTGGCAGCTACTGTCTAGTGCTCTCTCTGGCACTTCCAGCCCCTTTTGATACAGATTAAAATGGGAATCATGTTCACTGAAGCCCCATTCCCCATGGATAGAGTTGGTCAGGTACGTGGGACCAGGCTGTTGGGACAACCTCAGTTCTCTTAATAATTCCAAAGTCCCCAGAACTTGCTGTCACTCCTTTATGTTAGGTAGATTCTGCCCATGTTCTGTTTTTTCTGGGGTTTGCAGAACAGAAGTGGCTTTTAAAATCCATAGACTCCTGGGAACTTAACCTCCTGCTTGGGCCCCTGATGCTGGGGTGTAGGGCTGCTCAAGGCTCACATTTTTTCCTTGCAGGCAAAACCACCATAGGGTGTTACCCAACCAAGATGATTAGAGGGATGGAGCACCTCTATGAGGGAATGTGAGAGAATTCTCTCTATGAGACAATTTGGCTTGTTCAGCCTGGAAAAGAGAAGGCTTCAGGGGGACCTAATTGTGGCTTTCCAGTACCTGAAGGGAGCTCACAAGAAAGATGGTGGGAGACCTTTTACAAGAGCGTGGTAGTGACAGGACAAGGGGAAATGGCTTCAAACTGACAGAGGATAGGTTTAGACTAGATAGTAGAAAAAAAATTCTTTACTCTGAGGTTGGTGAGACACCAACACCTCTAGTTACCCAGAGAAGCTGTGGATGTCCCATTTCCAGAAGTGTTCAAGGTCAGGCTCAATGTGGTCCTGAACAACCTGGCTAGCGGAAGGTGTGCCTACTCATGGAGGTTGGAAGGAGATGATGTATAAGATTGCTTCCAAACCAGGCCTTTCTGGGATCATTCAATGATGATGATGATGGTATCATTGATCTATTGATACATTGTAACTTTTGGTGGGGCAAGATTGTGGGTAAGACTTTGCCAGGGCTTTATGAGCAATAGTGGGAGAGTGTTTATACCCCTGGGGCAGCCTATTAAAGATATGCAACACTCCCTTCCCAGTGAACCTGAATCAAGCCTTGTTGTGTTCCTGGAGTGGAGTCACAAAAAACATATCTTTTACATCCACAGGGTTGCCATCCATGACTGGGGCACTCCCTAAAGTTGAGTTACTAGTTCCTCAATGTTTGGCACAGCAGTGGTTAAAGGCTCAGTATTGGCATCTTTTCTCCATATCTGGTCCAACCTTGTCTATGCATCATTAACCAACAGTTAATTGCCATCTCCATTCCAGTTTTTGGATTAGCCAGACTGGTGAATTGTATGCGGTGAAAGTTTGGCGAGTTATTATTTGGTGCATTATATAGAGAGTGGGCTTTAACATTGATTTGTGTTGTTTCCAAATCAGCTGTAACTTCAGGAGTTCAGTTTTGTGCTGCAGCAAGGACTTGTACATTAGTAGCTTTTGAATGAGGGAGTGTAAGTGCCGTGTGGGATGAATGCACTGTGGTATCTGGATTTCTTTTAGGGTCAGGGTTGAATGGGAGGATCCAAAGTTGCTCTGCATCAGCTGCCAGGTTTGGCTGCTCAGAACATCGAAACCAAAAATGTTTTCATTGTGATCTTTTACTGCAAAGTGAGGGGAGGACATGTGCTTATCGCCTGGGAGCCATAAATTAGCCTTGGTGGTTTGGCATGTAGCACTTGCTCCGTTCACTCTAGTGATTTCAACTCTGCCCAGTTTTCCTGTGTCCTGCTGCGTTAATACTGGAATCTGTGTTCTCTTATCTATTAGAAATGTCATTAATAGTTGAGGAGGCCCACCTGGAATTGGAATTTATGGGCTGTCATTATGTATGCATTGATAGGATTCCACCTGCTGAATTTCAGTCCAGCCTAGTTTATGGCCACAGCACTTTTCAGCTGGAATCAGATTGTTTTTCGGGTATGATTTCCCACTCCTCCTCAAGGTTCAGTTGTCTCTTCTGTTTCTATAATGCATCTGGCTTCTTACTCAAGGGGATTTGAGGGAGACAAAGAATCATCTTCCCCCACTTTTCTGTCATTTGGGTCACCTCATATGTCTCCATCCTGTTCCTCAGGGAATATGATTAGTTTTCTAATCTACATGATGTCAGGGGGATCGGGATCTCACACAAGCATAATCTCTACCTTTTCTTCCAATTTTTTTTTATCTCTTTCTCTTCACCTAAATGTTTCTGCAGTTGCTTTTCCCTGTTTTTCAGCTGTGACCAAATACATTTTAAGTTGCTCCTTTTCTGATTTCAAAGCAGTATATTCTACATCTGCCATTTTATAGGAGAGAGGGTGCTTTGATTTCCTTTTGCACACAAGATCAGTTAGCCCTCAGTACTGCACCAACAATTGCTTTATTGTTGTTTTTCCAACATTTTGGGGCCCATTCTGTTCCCTCTCAGGATGGTGCACACTTGTGTTAACCCAAGTAATAATAACAATAACATGCAGAAACCTAGCAAGGTGTCCCTGGCTTGAGACAAGGGAGAGAAGAGTAGCCCACTGACTGTCTCCAAGTTATTTTTGGGTCTTCCTCCTAACTAGGTGAAATTTTTACCCTCTTTATGTATAGCCCAATCTTATCCCCCTCCTCCTATGTTACATATGGCATGATCTAAGTGGAGAGTTGAGTAATAGAGCCATATAGGTAACAGCAGGTATTATATTAAGCATATTAGCCTGTGCAGGTGTGTTTCATTATTTAAATAATACTTAATCAGGAAAAAGTTACTTTTTTTGGCCACGGTGTCCCTCAAAGTTCCAATCACAGGACTTTGTCCCATTCTGGTCAGTTTTTCAGAGCCAAAGCAGGAAAATCTCATCTCACAGGACCTCCTCCTTTGCCCAGCTTATCCTTTCTTGATGTCAACTATGCATGTCTCCATCTGCAAAGTTAACGTGGAGGGTACACAGTGTAGGCTGCAGATAGTAAGCCTTAGCCCTGGCCTGGCTCCTTGGTCATCACCCAGGATTTGCAGTTCCTTGGGTATTGTACTGCCCCATGGGTATTCTGCCTCTGGGCATTGTGTCTCCTTGTGCATCGAGACTTTGGCTCCTTGTTTGTTGTGTCTCAGGGTATTACCCTTCTGAGTGTTGAGCCTTGCATATTATGTCACTGGTTAATGTGCCTTTTTGGGTATTTTGCCTCCAGGGATATCATGCCTTTGGATATCATGCCTCTGGGTACTGTGCTTCCTTAAGTGTTGTGCATCCTTGTGCATCTTTGGTCTGGGTATTGTGGCTCCTTGGATGTTTTGTCTTTGGGTGTCACACGCTGGGTACTGGTCCTCCTGGAGTGTCATACCTCCCCGGATATTGTGCCTCCAGCGGTCACACCTCCCTGGATATTGTGCCTCTTGGTATCAGGTCTCCTCAGGCATCACACTTATGGTAATTGAAACTTGGGTGCCACTGGGTTCCATACCTCTGGGTAAGATGCCCCTGGGCACTGCACCTCTAGGTGCTGTGCCTCCAGGTACAACACCTCTGGCTGCTTTGTCTCTGGGTATCGTGCCTGCTCTGGTGCCTGGCAGGGCATGCAGCCACACCTGGCCAGAGCCGGTGTGTTTAAAGTTATCGTGCCTCAGTTTCCCTCCATGACGGGTTGTTGCTGCAGGGGTTGTGGCAGCCTGTGTCTGCCTCCCCTGCTCCCTGCCAGGCTGGCAGTGCTGTGTGCCCTGCTGCAAGGTGCTAGTGTGGTGTGCAAGGCTCTCAGGACATGGTCCCAGGGCCCGTACCATGGTCTGTGCCACAGGAACTGCTGTTCCTCCCTACTTGGCTGTTGGGGCTCAGCCTCGTGCATGTGGGCAGGGCACTGTGCCCACACTGGCGCTGGGGCAAGTGCCCACCTCCCTGCTCATGGGGCCCCACCAAAAAGCTGTCAGGCTGAGATTAGAAAATAAACATTCAGATTTCTTTAAAAGGAATAAAACCCCAACAGTCCAGGGTTTTGTGGGTTTTTTTTATTTGTTGGGCTTTCTCTTTCTCTCTTTCTTTTAAATCATGAGATGACTCACACTTCTGAGCTGAAAATAAACCGGGTTAAGGCTGCGGTGGGGAGCTGGTGAGCCATGACAGCTCAGGCACAGGGTCTGTCAGAGAGCAGCCAGGGCTCGTTCCCCCAGATCCTCCCTGGGGGCTCTGGTGGTCTGCTATGGGAGCTCAGGTGGCCCTGACAGGGCTGCTAATGGAGCTAAAGTGCTACTAAGGGGACACTGCCATCTGCACAGCCCCCAGGGCCTCGTGTCTTTGCACTCAGAGCCGCTGCCCTGCGGCTGTGGGAACACACACGTGCATCCCCACGTGTGCACAGACACTAGTGGGCCCCTTGCCACCCTCCCTGGGCCCTCTGGCACAGCGCAGGGTGGCGCAGGGGGGCCCAGGCCTGGACCCCCGATGCTGTGCGTGACACGGCCGTGTGCTGCTCTCCGCAGGGACCCCTGCAGCAGTGACGTGCCAGCTGTGGTCCCCGGAGCCAGACACATGGAGGGTAAGGCACGCCGAGAGCCCCTGGTACCCCGCATGCCCGTTCCTGTGCCCTGCCGAGGGGGATGCACCCGTGTGTTGCCTCAGGGATGGCCAGTGGCTTTCTGGGCCCCAAGGCATCCCCATGTCTCTCCTCGGAGGCAGGCGAAATGTGGAGCAGCCACTTTGTTCCTCTGACTGCTGCTCACCCTTGCTCCCTGCCAGCTTCCCAAGAAGGGCTATGGAGTGAAGGCGATGAGGACCCTGTGCCAGCTGAGCCCAGGGGGTCCAGTGGCCCCCCGGGTGCCCAGCCCCAGCCTGGCCCCTTGGTGCAAACGTGTCTCCTTCGGGATCTGGAGATGGGTCCCCTCACCCAGACACAGACCCTGCGGGACTTCGAGCAGGTGAGACCGCGGGGCGCTGGGACCCCCTCGGCATGGGCAGGGCCCTCCCGGCACTGCCGGATGCTTGCAGGATTCATGCCGAGTGCTCTGGACACAGCAGAGGGGTGTGGAGTGCAGGAGGGGTCGCGGGCAGGTGGTGGCGGCAAAGGGAGAGGGGGCTGAGCCCGGCCGGGCTCCACGTTCCCCTCACCGCCCTCACGGCTGCGGCGCGTGGGGGCCTCTGGGGCTCGGGTTTCACCACCCGCTGTCCCCGCTCCAGCGATTCCTCAAATAGCTCTGGGAGGCGAAAAAAAAGAGGAAAGGGAGAGCAGCGGGGCCAGCGACGGGAGCTGCGGGCGGGCAGGGAGCCTAGGCTGTGTCCCGGCGGCGCCATGTGAGGGGTGCCGGGATGCCCGCCCCATGGAGCACCGGCCATGGCTAACGGGTACCGCACGCTCTCGCAGCACCTCAATGACCTCAAAAAGGAGAATTTCAGCCTCAAACTCCGCATCTACTTTTTGGAGGAGCGCGTCCAGCAGAAGGGCGAGGACAGCCGGGACGATGTCTACCGGCGGGTGAGTGCCTGTAGGAGACGGATGAGGAGGTTTCCTCTTTTCTGGGAGGGAATGGGCTCCAGGGAGTGTAGCCGGGGGGATGCCAGGGAGGGCATCGGGCACTGGGGCTGGGGGAGCTGCTGGGTGGGAGTTTGCCCCTCATTTCCTTTGACAGGAGTGGGGAGAGGATTGCGAAGGGCATCCCCAAACCTGGTGGAGTGCCCAGGGTGGGTGACAGTGCAAGTTTGGGGACAGACAGATGGAGTGGGTACACGCCATCTCAGCGCCGAAAGCCTAAGATACCACCTGTGCCACTCACTGACAGGAGCACCCAAAGCCCTGCCGTGGGGTTGGGGTCCCCCATGCCACTTCTGCTTCATTCCTGTGGGCAGTGGGGCTGGAGGGTCCAGGCAAGCATGAGGGCATCCTACCCACCTCCTTCCTGCTCCATAGAACATTGAGCTGAAGGTGGAGGTGGAGAGCCTGAAGCGGGAGCTGCAGGAGAAGCAACAGGCTCTGGACAACACATGGTGAGTGGTGCTGGCCAAGCCCCTCACCCTGGGGCAGACATGGTGCCCATGCGCCGCCTGCGGTGTCTGTGGGGGCACGGGGACGGGGGTGTCTGCCTGCACCCTGCCCATAGCAGGCAGTAGAGGGGCCTGCAGTGGGGCTGGAGGGGTTTGCAATCGGGCTGGGCACCCACAGGGCTCTTCTTACAGCCCCGGCGCCAGCCAAAAATAAAGGACAGCACCTGTTTGTTGGGGGAGGGCAGTGTCATGCCCAGGGGCCATGGCATGGGTGTCTCACCGTGGGGCATTGATGGCAGAGGGGCCAGTGACATGACAGCTGGGGAGCCTGTGGTTTTGGGAGTGTGTGGGGAGTGCTCTGGTGGGTCAGAGCCTAAACATGTCCTGGTGCTGCCACAGGAGCCATGTCCCCAGGGCAGCAGTGCTGGGAGTGTGCAGGACATGGGGGCAGCCAGGCTGAGGGCACCTGGAGTGGCACAGATCACCCAGCCCAGCTGGTTTGGGGTGGAGACTTCCCCAAAGGCCCTGCCATGCTGTGCTATGCCATGCTGTGCCACACTGCCAAGCCATGCCATGCCGTGTTAACCCATGCCATGTCATGGGAGATGCCATGCCACACAGTGGCATGCCGTGCTGTGCCTGGCAGGGTGGCTGCAGAGAACCAGACGACCCGCAGCCAGGCTGCGCTCCGGCAGCAGTATGAGGAGCGGCAGCGGGAGTCGGAGCACGTCTACGAGCTCCTGGAGAACAAGATCCAGCTCCTGCAGGAAGTGAGTCAAGGGATGGTGGGGGCCAGGGAGGAATCGGGGGCTGGTGCCCGAGGGCTCACCCTGCTGTCATGCAGGAGGCCAGGCTGGCACGGAGTGAGGCTGAGCAGGCCACAGCACTGGCCAGAGCTGAGGCAGAGAAATGCCGGGAGCTGACAGGGAAGCTGAAGGAAGTGACGAGGACAAAGCAGGAGGACAGGAACGACGATGGCTGCAGCGCCATGGCCCAGAGGTGGGTGTCCAGGACATGTGCCCTCTATGCTGTCAGCCTGTGCCCTGTGCTGGTCCTTGGGGACTACCAGGGGCTTGTGCTGGCCACAACTGAGGCTTTGTGCTTATCTGGTGGGGTGCAAGGGTCACCCCAAGGGGGGAGAACTGGGCTATGGGGAAGGGGGAGCGGTCCTGAGGCTCCTCTGCTTTGCTGCAGAGATTGGCCTCTGTCAGCTGTCCCCAATGTCACCCCAGGGCCAACCCAATCCCTGAGCATCCCATGCCCTTTTGTCCCTTTCAGGAGGATCGAAGAGCTGACCCAAGAGCTCGCTGCCAGCAACCAGCTCGTGGAAATGCTGTCAGCAGAGAAGTGTGACATGCAGCAGCACCTGGAGGGGTCTCCAGTCATGGAGGGGCACGTAAGTGGGCAAAGGGTGGGGGGACCCCAGGGAGGAGGACATCCACTCAAGGCTTGTCTGGTAGTTGTCATCCCTGTCCCCTTCTGGGGCTGTGGCCACGGCTGTGCCATGTTCAGCCTGGCAGGGTTGGGTGATTGTCAGGAACTGGGAGGAGCAGGGGGGCTCAGAGGACATGGTGTGAGCTGTCAGGGGACAGGCCACCAGCTTGTGCAGTCCTTCTGTGGGTGTTGGTGTGGCTTGCTCCCGTCACCATTTAAATCCCAAGTCTTAAAATACTCCCGGCACCCTGGCATGGTGCCAGGCAGAATTTCAGAGCTGTGAGAGATCGGAGTGGCATGTTCCTGGCAGCTGCACAGCTGTGGCCATGCTGCATGTTGGTGGCACGGTGCTGTCCCCAGCAGCCGTGGGCCATCAGTGCATGAGGGAGCTGCCTGTGTGGTGGTCCCGAGGGGACCCTGCTGTTTTCCCATGGAGTGGCATGGGCTGCTGTACAGGTGCTGGTGGCACTGTGCTGTGGGGACGTGCCCACCCACACTGCCTGCCGGGGCTGGGCACTGGGGCAGGCTGGGCACTGGGGCAGGCTGGGCACTGGGGCAGGCTGGCACTGTGGTGGGGGCCTGGCACTGGGACGAGCACTGGCATTGGGACGGGGATGTGGCACTGGGATGAGGATCTGGCACTGGGACAGGTGCTGGCATTGGGACAGGGACGTGGCACAGGCACCGGGGTGGGAATCTGGCACTGGGACGGGCAGTGGGATTGGGATGAGGACGTGGCACGTGCACTGGAGTAGGGAGCTGGCACTGGGACAGGCACTTGCATGGAGTCAAGCAGTAGTGTGTGGGTGGGTGGGTGGCTCTGGCTCTGAGACTGGACCCTTACGCTGTCGCGTCGCGATAGACCGCTGTCGGTGTCTCTGTCGCGACCCCGGGCGCTGCCCGTACGTCCGGGCGTGGCGCAGACCGCCACTGCACATGCGTAACGCGGGCGTGGCAACTACATATCCCACCAGTCGTTGCGGGTGGTGCGCATGCGCGGCAGGCTGGGCTGCGCCGCCATCTTGAAATCTGAGCCAGAAGCCGGGCGCTGCCGTGGCAGGAGCATCATCGGCTCGGGGCGGTGGGGCCGGGGCGGGAGGGGCAGGGGCAGCCCGCGGTGAGGGGCAGCTCCGGGGACGGGGGCTGCGAGGAGAGAGGGGGCAGCATCGGGAGGTCGAGCTTTGAGGCGAGGGAGCAGCATCGGAGGGGGGAGGGGGCCAGCCAGAAGAAGGGGGCAGCCCAGGTGTGGCTGTGAAGATGTGGTGTAGGGTGGGATGCTTCTGTTGCATCAAGAGTCCTGGCGTGTTACCACCCTAAAAAGAGGGGGTTGGTGCCGTGAGACGTTCCGGTGGGCTCAGGATTGTGAGAGATGTGCTGACCTCTAGAAGGTCTTCTGAGAGCCCGCAGGAGTAGGTTTGGGTGCCAGGAGAGAGGGAGGATGAAGGAAAACTGCCGGATTTGCGGCCGGGAGCTGTGTGGCAACCAGCGGCGATGGATCTTTCACACGGCGGCCAAGCTGAATCTCCAGGTGCTGCTCTCCCACGTCCTGGGCAGGGAGCTGTGCCGGGATGGCAGGTCCGAGTTTGCGTGCAGCAAGTGTGCCTTCATGCTGGACCGCATCTACAGGTTTGACACTGTCATCGCCCGCATCGAAGCCCTCTCCATCGAGCGCCTGCAGAAGCTGCTGCTGGAGAAGGACCGTCTCAAGTTCTGCATCGCAAGCATGTACCGCAGGAACAACGATGACTCCAGCACGGAGGACAAGGCTGGGGAGGGGACTGTGGACCTTTCCAACCTGCCTGATGCACGGTACGCTGCCCTCCTTCAGGAGGACTTCACTTACTCTGGGTTTGAATATTGGATGGATCAAGAAGAGCATGGCCTGGAGCCACACAGCTGCCACCACTCTGAGGGAGCAGGGAACCGCCCGCGGCGCTGCCGGGGCTGTGCTGCCCTGCGTGTCGCTGATGCTGACTACGAAGCCATCTGCAAAGTGCCCCGAAAGGTGGCCAGGAGCATCTCCTGCGGGATGTCCAGCCGCTGGTCAGCCAGCATAGGCAACGAGGAGTCATCTGTGTGTGATGTGGCCGAGTCTACAAGCTCCAGGGTGGCTGTGGATGGAGACAGCATGGAGGAAGGCACACCTGCATCCTCTGTTGAGTCCCTGGACACCACTGTGGAGGCAAGCCCTCCACAGCAGAAGGATGAAGACGCAGATAAGGGGGTGAAAGGGAATGGGAAATGTGATGATTTCTCAGATGACCGCATGACCCCAAGCTCTTCACTGAGCGGGAACAGGCTGGAGCTGGCCCTCAATTTGATCAAGACTTTGGACTATAAACCCCTTCAGAGCCCCCGAGGCAGCCGACTACCTATTCCTGTGAAGTCAAGCTTGCCTCCTCCCAAGCTCAGCCGTGACTTGGCAGATGGCAGTGCTTCTGCTGGCTTAGCTTGTGCTAGTTCTGCCTTCCTGAACACAGACAGAAAATCGTTTTCCAGAGCTCCTTTGGGCCTTCCCCTGGAAATTTCTGAACTGCAGGAGCTGTGGGATGACCTCTGTGAGGATTATATGCCGCTGCGGGTACAGGTAGAGGTCGTGGTGCCACCGTCCCATTGAGCATTGTCCTCGTGGGTCCAGTGCTGAGCCCACCAGGGATTCTTCTGTACTGAGATAATGCAGACAGCCACGTGTGGCTGAACTGGGGCTAAGAATAGGCAGCTCGGTCCTTTTTAGGTGTGCTGCCTCTCTCCTCAGTCATTCTCATGTCTCCCGTTTCCTCCCGGTGTTCTGGGAAATTAACCTTCCCTCCCTCCCCATCAGCTCTCCCTCCCTGTCAGTGCAGTCTGCTAGGTGGGTCTAAGCTCTTTGTCATTTTCCTGCTGAGAAAACACCAGTTTCACTTCATCTTTAGGAAGTCCGTGTGGCTTTTATCCACAGCCAAAGGGAGTATTTTAAGCTTCTGGGCATGTGTTTTCCAGCAAATGTGTTTTCTTTGTGCCTGAGTAATGGTTGGAGTGTGAGGAACGCCTTCCTCCAGCGCTGCCTCTGCAGGTCAGGCCTCAGACCTGCCAGAGCCGCCCAGGCATCTGTGGTGTGTGCCCTGAGGAAAAGGTGTTTTCCTTACAGGTGGATTTGTGCCAGAGGATGACTTTAGGGTTGGTATTCAAGATAATTGGTTTATTTTCTGATCCTTTGAAAAGATCTGTCAATTAGTGGCAGGTGTTGCTGAGGGGTGATGAAAGCTCCTGCTTTCGGGATGCTGTTATCTGTCTTGATAGCAGTCCTAGCTCCAGGTTACTGCTGGTTCGATGGCTTTAATGAAATCGTCTTTACTATGCAGACAAAAAGCTGAACTTGTAACTTCTTTACCACTTTCCGTAATGAATAGAAGGCCTCAGTCAGTTTCAATTCAGGAATATCCATGTCAGCCTAATTGCATTCCCATTAGCAGCCTTAGTGCTGCCTAATGCTCTAGGTAGCCTAGGGGATTAGGAAAATGTTCGTTTATTACTATGGCAACCGTGGCAGTGCTGAATTGCTCTTCCTCTTTAGCCGGCTCTGCTTGTTGCCCCATCTGCTCGGGCGTTTCCCGGAGCAGTGTGCTTTTTTCCATAAAAGCCTGCTCAAGAAACGATGCTAGGGAGGAGCGTAGGAAAACTAGTTTTCATCTGGAGCACAAAGGCATCGCGCCGGCAGCCGGCGGCTGAGGATGTGAACCAGGGCATCGTGTCATTTGCTGATGATTTTCAGTGCTTGGGATGTGTTTGCAGGACAAAATTGGGCTTTCTCTGAACAACGTGGCACAGTCAGCGTGGCCTGTTTACAGGTTGGCTTTGTGTCACACATGGCCATCCTCGTCTAGGAACTGTGTTTTGAAGAGTTTCTCCAGCCTCTGCCATCTGACCGTCCCTGCCAGGAGTTTATCCTACAGGATTTTTTGCTGGCAGTTCCTTGCCGTGACAGTAGCAGCTCTTCGGCACAGGGTCTGGCTGAAGGGGGAAGGGCTTAATCCTTCGGATGGCTTTAAGAGCAAAAATGGGAAGGCAGATGCAGCTGGGAGGCTAAATAGTTCTTGTACAAATGATTTTTCTTTCTCTTTGTAAAAGCATCACTCTTACTGTAAGTCAGGTGCTGCTGCTGTCCAGCGATTCCTGTGCATAAATGCAAAAGGAATATCTAGGATAAAGAGGACCACAGTTCTTTCTGCTTTTGCAGATCTTTAAATTTATGGAGCATTCTGGTGACCTTGTAGGTACCGTCTTCCCGGGGATTTTCTTGAACCAACGATTCTTCCCCTTCCCCACCACAGTCCCAGCGAGGTGGCACCAAATGGAGCCTTTCTGAGATGCTCCCAAAGCTGCCTGCAGTGCCGTGCTGGCAGAAAGGGAAGTGGTGCCCTATTGACAGCCAGGCTCTTCCCCACTGCGCTGGGCAGATCTGAGTTTGGCAGGCTCAGATAATGCCACGATTATTATTTTTTAAAGAAGTGTTCTCTTGGGGCCAGTGTGTGCTGGCGCTGCTGGGGCTGTGCTGAGGAGAGATTGTCAGTAAAATGCTCATGTTGGAGAAGCTGCTGAGGAGCTCTGCTCCTGACATGGCTGCAGGGAGGCACGTGAGAGGCAGCTTGGGCTTTGGAACTTTGGACTCTGGAGCTGGCTCTGCCTTTCCCCTGCCTGCTGTTAGCTCTTTCCAGGTTTTCTGCCTTTTTTTCTTTTTTCTTTTTTTTTTTTTTAATTAATGTGAAAATTGAAGGAAATGTGTTTTTATTTTTTTCCCTTTCTGTTTTAATCAACCTTGTTTCAGAATAGCTGCTGTGACAGATTCCAGCAGCTCTCTCTGTCTCACTCAAAGCCTTCTGGCAGAAAAAATTTGTAATCCCCATGATTGTAAGTTTTCTCTAAAATCTTAACAAAAACATCAGGATAAAGAGAAGTGCTACTTCTGTCTGTGAGAAGCAGTGCACAACCTGAAGGAGCTTCCCTGCACTGCCTGGCTTTCCCACAGATTGTTTCTGTGGCTGCTGAAGAGGAGGATTCAGTCTGACAGAGCTAATCGGAGCTGACTGTTCTTGCTGTGCTGCACTGCCTGGAGCTGCTGCTCCCGTGTGTGCTCCAAAAAGCCCTGCCACACTTACATGGCCTCTGTGCTGCATCTCTGCAGCCCTTTCCAGGGCTCCCACCTAGAGCAGGCACCAGTGCAGTCAGTCTTGTGTTGCTGATAATATTCAGGAATACTGAAGGAGTCCTGTGAGGGCTAAGGAGGTGGCTGGGATGGAGTGCTGCCCTAAGGAGTTAACTCACTGGGCGGGAGACATCGAAATTGTAAGGAAGGATGACAAGGGATTAGTGCTGTGCTCAGCCAGCTGGATCTGGCAGGCCACGTGTCACAAAGCAGGCTGTTTACATTCCCAATAAATGGGTATGTGTCACGAAAAAAAATCTCAGCTGTGGCACTGAATTTGCTTCTGTTTGAGGAGCTGCAGGGAATTGTACACAGTGTGGGTGCTGGAGTACTGGGAGTCATGAAGGAGAGCCCAGAAAATCACAAGTGGAGGGGTTCAGAGCAGGGCATGACTGCTCGGTCGTGACAGGAAGGGAGCTGGTGGGAAGGATTGGAGGTTGTAGGTTTGATAAAGACACAGAAGCTTGGCAGAACATGGGAACCATTTCAGTGCTGGCTTTGAAGCTTTTTTAAAACGCCAGCAGGGTGCATGGGAAGGAGAGCAGGTTTCAGGGCTATGGCTTGGGTGTGGGGAGAAGATCCATCATTAGCCCACAGACAGTGGTTAGAGCTAAACAAGCTGCTGGGTTCATGGTGCAGCAGTGAGAAGAGTCAAGGAGCCCAATCAGAGCCTTGGGGCACCAGGGCACTTCTGGCAGATGAGGCAGAGAGCTGCCAGGTGCCAGCCTGCCACCCAGGTGAAGGGAAACACAGGCAGAATAATGTATCAGAGCCAGTCAGAAATGCACCTGGAGCGTGTTTAAACCCATGCTGCAGGGTCTGTGATGGCCAACAATGAAGAGAAGAAGCCAGTGCAAGAGCTGAGCCATTCTGTTATTTTTCACTGTTTTTCAGAATTTGCAGGATGAACGTCAGCCGCCAGCTCCAGGTAACCCTGCAGCAGGGGAGCACGTGTCCGATGTGTGTGCAGCAGAGCTGCAGGGCAAAATCCAGCACTTTGAAGCTGCCAACAAGGTATTTCTTCATGAACAGCACATCCACTGCCTAGTGAGTCTGATGTGGTTAGTGTCAGAGAGTTCCTTCTGGCCTGGCTGGAGGCAGGTACCTGCACCTCTCTCCCAGGAAGGGTGTGTGCTGCTGTGTAAATCTCAGTGCTGTTGTCTGCCAGCTTGAATGAAAAGCATTTACTTTTTTTTTCCTGCAGCTGGGCTGTGTAAATTTTCCATATTTAATTTTGCAAATCATTATTTTGAAAGAACTTTCCGCTTTCCTGGTGAGCCTTCCAGGAGCTGGTGAAGGAGAGATGCACAGGGCTATTTCCCCATCTCATGGATTTGCATGGGTTGAGCCTGGTGCAGGAGGGAGGGGGTGAAGGCTGCCTTCTGTTTTCAAGAGCAAGGGATCTCAATGTAGAGAGGGTCCTGGTTTCTTTTCTGTTTAAATACTTGAAAAAGAAACGTGTATCTGAGTTCTTTTGGGGCAGATCAATATTAACACCTGTTGAGAATGATGTATGTTTTTAATTACACTCTTGAATGCTAAGGTAGATTATATCCCCTGGAAAAACAGGTTAAATGTGGAATCAGAATCGGGATGGAATATTTATTTAAATCTGGGGGATAGCCATAAGGTGCTTAAGCTTCCTGGACTGCAAAGCTTGATGGCAATAAAGACCCAAGGCCCAGTAAATGCAGTTAGAAGTGTTTAAACAGGCGAAGGGGAGTGTCTCTTGGAGAAGAGATAACAGGACAGGTGTGTAAACTAATGAGCAACAAGAGGAAATTACGTGGCAGCACCAGCTCCTTAAGAAGTTAAGTTGAGTCCTGAATAAGTTCATAGGAAGAGGTATATCATCCAGCTTCAAGAATGCCAAGAGGCAGCATGTTTAAAAATGCTGATAAGCACTTGTTTAACTGCACATGTGCTGTGTCATGAGCTTTATGGTGAAAGCAGCAAACTGTCCTGAAACTGTTTGAGTGGGTGGTATTTTCTTTAGGTTGAGAGTGTCAAAGGCAAAAGTTTCTCAGGTTGTAAACCAGGAGACCAGTGAGAAGTTCCCCTTTGCTTTGCAGCCATGATGTTGGCTTGCTGGCACTGGCTGGGGTCTATTGTGCTGATGCCAGAACTTAATGCTAAATAAGCCACTGATTTGATCAGTGAGTGTGTAGCTTCTCCATGCTGGCATTTTTCTTTCAGATTTTTGGGAGAATTTTGGGCTCAAAAAGCCACTTTCCTTTTGAGAAAACAGAAACAAATGATAGAAACTGGGAGGGAGGGCTGCTGGGCAGCCTGAGTGAGACTCTCCTGGAGTATGTGGGAGGCAGTATGATCTGTGAACCCAAGCCTGAAACCTCTGCCCTGCACCTGAGGGCATAATTCCTATGTGTGTTTACTCACTGGTCTCCACCCAGCTCCAACAGTGTTTACAGACTCTAGAGGGAGCCATGTTGATCTTGATGTGGTCAGCATCAGGGCTGTATGAAGTAAGGAGTGGAGGGAGTCTTCAGAGTGTTTACATAGAGCATTAGGCAGGATTAAATAAACCCAACCTATTTCTGTCTTCAGTCGTTACAGGAAAAGCTGAATGAATTGAATTTCGAATTAAAATCTGTCCAAGAAACATCACAAAGGCAGGATCGTACAATCCAGAGTCTGAACGAGGCCCTGAAGAGCAAAGAGAGTAAGGTAACATTTTTGGGTGGGCAGGTAGTGCTCACCAGAACAGGGAACTGTGGGCAGTGGCAGAAAAGGAATGCTTGAGCCATTGATTGGCATCCTGCATCTCACTAAATTACTTCTTGCAAAACCCTTTCATGTGGTGCTGAGGTGTCATAATCCAGGCTGGAGGCTTGGGATGGGAGAGTTTGTGCTTGATTTGCCACTGACTGGGCTTCCTGTGCTTGGACTCAGACAGAAGAGCTGTACCACATCATCGAAGGGCAGAACGAGACGATGGCCAAGCTGCGGGACATGTTACACAGAAACCATCTGGGACAGCTGCAGGTATGTCCTGGAAGGCCTCAAATATGTCGAGTTTCATTCTGCAGGGATTCTGGTTTTTAAATCCCTCATGTGAAGAGAATCTCTTCAGTTTCTCTGAACCCTGTCTTTTGGTAGGTGTCAGAGAGTCCACTGTCACCCCAAGAGCAACAAATGTCACTGCTCGATCTCCAAAACACACTTTTCTGCACCAAACTGGAGGTGCAGAAACTGAAGAGAGCTCAGCGCCAGAAAGAGCATCAGCTGGCTGAAGCCAAGAGAGCAACTCAGCTCCTGGAAACCACAGTTTATGAGGAAGAGCAGCAGAAAGAGGCAACCTGGAAACACAGCCAGGTATGACAAGCACTTAGCCTGGAAGTTTCTGGGTTTACACAACTAAGTAGCACTGATGTAGTCAATACTCTGTTCTCATTCATCATTTCTGCTGACAGCAGACTGGGCATGCTTGCCTAACCCCTTGTCATATGAGGCAAGGAAAATTCTCCAGCCTCCTTAGTGTCATAGCCAAGGATTTAAAATCAGCAAAGACCCTTGATAGGGGGTATGTTGTCACTTGTACATCTTTGGCTGGTGTGAATGTCCCATCTCCTTTTGTGATGTTCGTGTCCCCTGCTGCACAGGTTAGCTGTGATTGACTAAAGCTCTGCCCGTGGCCAGAGCAAGGGGTTTAGATGGATGGATACCCTGGGAAAGGAAATAAATTCAAACTTCACCATCATGAAAATGTGTTTTGAGATGTGAAAGTTCTAGCCTTGCAGAGTATTTTTTGCGGCTCTTGGCTTCCTCAGACTGACCTGCTTGTTGAGGACTGAATTCCAAGGTATGTGCTTTTTCCTTGCAGGAGCTGCGTGCTGTGGTACAACAGCTGCAGGCAGAGCTGCAGGATAAGGCTCAGCAGCTCCAGACTTTGGAGTGGGAGAAAAGCCATGAGCTGCAGGCCCAGGAGCAGAGAGTTCAGCGTTTGACTCAGCAGCTAGCTCGCAAGGAGCAGCTTCTGCAGGTGAGATGCAGAAAGATCTGAGTTGAGCATAATTAAATGGAGTCCCTGCTCCTCCTTTGGTATTTGGCCATGCAAAAGTCTGTCTATAGTTTTCATGCATGCCCTTCGAGGAAAGAAAGGAAAGAGAGGCTTCTGGGCCCCCAAGATGAGGAATGAGGCACAGGTATCCACACACCTCAGCCAACAGGAATGCCTAGTGAGCCCTGCCAAGTGCTAGTCAGCCAGCCCCAGGTGTTGGGACTATCACCCTTTAATGTGAAGGCTAGAGTAAGCATAGGGTAGAGGTAGTTACCCCGATTCTCCTGTGCTGCTCTTGGAGGTGGGGAAGGTTTCTGTGCTGTCAGTTTGACTAGGATGTGTGTGGGACCTCTAGGAATCCAGGGAGCTTCTGCAATACCAGCAAAGCTTGGAGAAGAGCCCTGCAGCCATGAATGCCATGTTGGAGAAACTGCAGCAGCGTGTCAGTGACAGGGATGCTGCTCTGGAGGTGAGCATGTATTGTAGACAATGTTTGAGTTGTCCCTGAGGCTCAGCCTTTGGGTTGCCATCAGCCCCAGGCTGACCCCAGGGGTGACCGTATCTTCTGCATGCTCCCCATGGCTCATCTTTGAGAGGAGCTGAAGTCCAACATACAGGGAAGTGTTGGCTGCAGAGCCCTGTTACCCCATTCTGAATGATCCCCTCTTTCACACAGCGAGCAGTAGATGAGAAGTTCTGTGCCCTGGAGGAGAAGGAGCAGGAGCTACAGCAGCTCCATCTCTCAATCCGGGAGCGTGGCAGTGACCTGCAGAGGCTGCGCACTGTCCTCTCCAGCAACGAGGCCACCATTCACGTGAGTGCTTGGACCTGGGCCTGCAGAGTCCAGCATGGCTGGGGGGGTGTTAGACCTTCCTGTGAATGCTCTGGTGGTTGCTGGGGAGAGTGTCTGCAGGTGTTTGGCTTCCACTGGTCTTGTGTGTAGGGCAAGTTCCTGGGTCACTCCTGTTTCTGGGCTGGGCATAGAGGGCACCTGGAACAGATGGGTGAATCTGTGTGTCTCTGCTAGCGGTAGAGACTGGTATTTTCAGTTTTGTGTCATTCAGGATTAAGTGTCTGTCCCTGGTTGAGCTGCTTCTGTTGTGGTCCTCAGAGCCTGGAGAGCCTCCTGAAAGCCAAAACCCTGGAACTGGAGCAGGTCTCAGCAACCTGCCAAAACCTCCGCTGGCTCAAAGAGGAGATTGAGGCCAAATCTTGCAGCAGGCAGAAGGAGCAGGAGGGGATCATCCAACAGCTGCAGACCTGCCTGCATGACAGGAACAAGGAAGTGGAGGTAAGGCCTTAGCTTGGCTTTCTGAGCCTTCAGCCAGTTTGTCCGTAGAGAGAGTGGTCCCAACCCAGAGCCTGCTGCCTGCCTCACCAGAAGCTGTGCTCAGTGCTTGGAGGCTGGCTGCTTTTGGCCCCTTTATATACCTGTGCCTGCTGACTGCTCTCTCAGCTACACCCAGGCTGAAGAGTCCTTGAACAACTTCCAGTTTGATGGTAACAGTCTCTCCTTTCCTCCCCCTTGTTCAGGAACTTACAGCAACTCTGCTGTGCAAGCTGGGCCCTGGGCAGAGTGAGGTAGCAGAGGAGCTGTGCCTGCGTCTCCAGCACAAGGAGAAGATGCTGCAGGATCTCCTCGGTGACTGGAACCATCAAACCACGGAGCATGATGCTGAAATTCGGGAGCTGCTGCAGGCTCTGAGCACCAAGGAGCAGCAGAGCAGAGTGAGTTTTGTACAGTTCCACAGTTGGAGGGGTGAGGTGGGTGGCCCTGGCTTTTGTTAAGCAAAGAGAATCCCATGAGTGGGCTGAGAGAAGTGGAGGAGTTTGTTCCTCTATAGGTGAGGGGCTGAGCATTGCTGGCGAGTAGAGATGGGAAGGCTGCACTGGAGTGGGTGTGAGTGGCCAGGAGCAGTGGCTGCCAGGCTCATTTGCAGAGCACTTTGAGTCTCGAATGACAGATAAATACTGAGATGGTTTCCCTTAGTCTCTAAGGAAGAAGAGGGACCAGGATCCTACCCCTGGTCCTGGCTCTATCCCTGATTTTCCCCCTCAATCAGGTGGCTGCAGAGAAGATGGCACAGGCTTTGGCTGAAAGGAGCTGCGAGCTACAATTCCTGCGCCAGCACCTGTTGGGGAAGGACCCTGTTGGGACCCAATCAGCTGGTGCCAGGCCATTGAAGCAGGACAAACAGTCCATACAAGTAAGAATCATGCACTGTGTTTCTCTGCCTGTGTCCTTGGGCCTTCAGAAAGAACTGATTGCCACAGAAGGAAATAGGAGAGAGAAGAGCACCACAGAGAATGACAGAAATGAAAGTGGGATTAGGGAAAAAGACTTCCTATAGGAGAAGAAACTGAGGAGTAGGAATGCTGCCTGAATGTTCTGATCTTGATTTCACCAGATTTTGTCACTCAGTGTCTCTTCTTGTTTTGATGGAGCAGTAATTGAATCCTTGGGGCACGTGAGAGTATGAAAGACATCCACCCTTTGACCTTCCAGCATTGACCCACTCCTTCCTTGGGCTGGGCTGCCTTGCTGTATTGTAATCCCCTCCCTGATGCTGTCACATTCTGGAGGGGACAAGAGAGCTAAATTTAGGTCCTGCTAATTCTTGGCAGAGCCTGCTGACTGTTTGCTGTCTCTTCCACAATTGGAGTTGGTATTTTTGTAGCAGCTTTGCTAAAACCCTCTTTGAGGCTGAATACAGCTCCAAGGCTGCATATGCCATGGCTCCTACTTGAGCAGCTGTTAATGGTTTATTGGTGAGCTGTCGTGTTGAATGTTTTTAAGCAGCTGTAAACAGGTTTCTATTCCCAGGATCATTGAGCTCTAGAGATTTCCAGGGATGTGTCTTCCTTCCTGCATGGTCCCTTTGGGCCACATCTGAGATTAAGATGAGTCTTAATTGAAAGATGGTCTTGCTGCAGTTGAGTGAAACCTGTTTAATCTTTACTGTAAAGACACTTGCTGCCAGCAGCTCCTTAGTGCCAAATAAAACAAGTGCCCTGTTCCCCATGCATACAACTTTTGGGTGCAATTCACTTGTCTCTGCTGCCTGACTATATCCCCTTCATTGTTTTTTTCACATTTTAGAGGTGTCAACAAAACAGCCAGCAGCTTTGGTGAAGTCCTGGAATGCTGGGTAAGCTGTGTGTTCCCTATGAAAATGCAAACCTGCAGACTTTTATGTTTTCAGGAAATACTGCAAAGAGCTGGTGGAGCTACAGGCATTGCTGGATCCCTACAGGAAGACAGCAGCTGCAGGACAGAGGGAGGTGAGTGTGAAACAGCTTCTTTTGAGGTCCCGAAATATGACCAGGACTTTCTGCTGTGAGGGAAACATGATTACATAAAACTGTGGAAGAGCAGAGAACTTTGAACAACAGAAGTTTGAAATAAAGCTGTACCTCTCTTCTGGGTGATGTCTGAGGATAGGAGTAAGTGAAAGAGAAAGGCTGCTGTTGGGTTTGAGGTGAGGTGTTTCTACTTAAGGTCTGATGCTGTCCACTAGAGAGTTTTTGACTGTCTCAGGCTGAGCTCAGGCAAGTGTAACTTCTGGGTTTTGCCTTGGGACCAGGACACCTGAACTTTGCCAGGGGTAGGACAGCAGGCCTGTGATGTTGCTGTTGCTTTGGGCTGGTGTTGAAAGATCAAGCAGGGAAGAAGGGCATTTACTAAGAGACAGTGTCATGGGGAGCACAAGCAAGACAGGGCCCTGTCTTGCCAGAGAGGGACTGTGTGTGGTCCTGGGGTCTGAAGTGACACTTGGTGTTCCTGCAGTAACCAAGTTGTCTTGCAGTTACAATGTCAGCAGCAGAACTGGAGAAGGATCTTGTCAATGCCAAAGAGGAGCTGGAGCTAATGGCGAAGAAGGAAAGGGAAAGCAGGGTGAGCTTGTGGTGGAGCCTGTTCTGATCTCCCTTACCTTCAGCAGACCTTAGGGCTGCCCCTCACTGAAGGTTTTGGACCCCACTGTTGTGAGGGTGCCTGCAGTGAGAGAAATGGGGCAGCAGCTTGCAGGGGGGTGTTGGCTTTCAGAAGTCTCTGATGGGCTTCTCTTCCGTCTGCAGCGGGAGCTCACTGCTCTCCAGTCTGTCGTGGCCACACAGGAGGAGGAGCTGCAGGTGCAGGCCTCGGACATTGAGGCCTTGACCAGAACCATCCAGATCAAAGAGGACCTCATCAAGGTGAGATACTGTGCTAGGCTGGGTCAGTTCTACCTGGGAAGGCTGCAGAGGAGTCTTTTTGTCCCACACATCCTCAGACCAGTGTGACTGGCTTGCTGTGGATGCTGTTTCTGCTGGTTTGCCTAACAGCTCTCTGTGTTCCTTTGGCTAGAAGGCAAAGGCCACAAACCCCCAGACTGTTGTTATTTGGTGTTTTACCAAACACCCTCCTTCAAGTCCTTTAGTCAGAATGCATTGTGTCCCTTCTTGGTTCTTACTGCAGGCTATGGTTTGTGCCTAATCCACTCTCAGTGCTTAGGGGCTTTTGTCTTAGGGGACCTGGGTCTTTCCAAACACTGGAAACTTTTGGTAGTTGCATTCCAGGGAGGTTTGTGAAGGTCCAGCTGTCTTTGTTACTGATCCCCTTCCTCACTGAGCCCTCCTGCTGTTTGTTGGTTTTCAGGATCTGCAGATGCAGTTGGTGGATCCTGAAGAAATTCCAGCCGTGGAAAGGCTGACACAAGAAGTGCTGGTGCTTCGGGAGAAAGTGGCCGTAGCAGAGTCACAAGGACAGGAGGCTACTGGAAACAGAAGGCAGCAGGTAGTGTGCCAGTGGGGCAAGCTTGGATGTGTTTGTATTTCTGGTGGTGCTCAGTTATAAGGCTTTGTTTTCAGCCTTTGCATATGCTGAGATGTGCTTGTTCCTGTAAGCTGACTATGTGAATGTGGGAATAAAGAGAAGATCAGTTCTCTTTAGCACTTGTCCAAAGGACAAAGTTTTTTGGGAGTCCAGGGATGACATGGATCAACTTGGACACAAGCAAGAGAGGAAGGAGAATCCCCACTTTGTCAGGGACAACTAGATAGCTCCTTTGATTTCTGTCTCTATTTAAGAGCTGCATCTTGTCTCTTCTCTCTAACCAGTTGTTACTGATGCTGGAAGGGCTGGTGGCTGAGAGGAATCGATTAAATGAGGCTCTTCAGGCAGAGAGGCAGCTCTATGGCAGCCTGGTGAAGTTTCACACACATCCAGACAGGTAAGTGAGGCTGCCTTGGCTCTGTGCTGCCCTGCTCTACTGCCAGGGCAGGTGTCCAGTGGGGCAATCCCTGAAGCAGGTGTCATTCAGCAAGTCTGAGAGCTTTTCAGTGGGGAAAGAAAGAGTCTAGGCAAAGGATCAGCCAAAAGCTTCTTTGAGAGTCCAAGTATTAGACTGCCTTTTTCCCTTGAAGAGGCTGCAGTGGCCAGCTTTAAATGCTCCCTAAACTCCCCCCATTGTAATGGGATTTCCATCTCTGTTCCTTGGCTTATCTCTTCCCAGCTCAGTTTTCCACCCACACTTGGCCACCTTTCAGAGACTGCTGTCAAATTCCCAGCCAACTGTTGAGTTGGTAAGGATCTCACTAGGTGCTTGTCCAGGCAGTTGCCTGTCCCCTGCATTAATCCCCTGCCCTTCACAGGGCTGCAGCCTCGGGGATATTTGAGCTACCTGATAGCAAGGGAGCACATAAGTGGAGTGCTTGGGAAAGTACTGAAGAACAGCTGTGACTCTGAGGCCCCTGCCATGGGCTGGGGCCATTTTTGGGGGTGGCCATGCTCTGGAGAGGTCTGAGGTGAGCAGGAGGTGACTGAACTGCCTGGGGAGCACCCAGGGCTGTGCTTGGCATGGGTGTCCCTGATGGAGGGGCCAGTTTGGTGTGCACTGGCTGTGGCCTGTCTAACCCTCTTCCCTTCTGTGCTGCGTGTCTGCTTAGTGCTGCAAGAGACCACGCTCTGCAGGTGGAGCTGGAAGGGGTCCACAAGCTCCGGGGACAGCTGGAAGAAGCTCTTGGAAGAAGCTTGGAGTGTTTGAGCAGGCTGGAGACACAGGGCGCCATAGGAGGTGGGGAACAGGAGCGTGTGAGAGTCCTACCCCAGCATGCCTTCTGAGCACTGGCGCTCGCCCGCCTGCCATGGAAACGGTTCACTAACCTGTCTCACTGACTCTAAGCTTTGGTACTTAGTGATGGTACGATAGAACTGGTGCAGGGCTTGTTTTTGTTTTACTTTTGAGCTGCTTTGGAAACGGCGATCAGTGCAATCCACCTGTGTCTCGTGTATGTTCCTGTCTGACCCACCCCGGTGGCCACTGATGTATTTGCACATTCAAATCATTCCATTTTAGTTGTTCCCCTCTATCTCCCTTCTCTTCCCACCACCATGGGCCAAATAAAGATTCCCTATCTCTGAAGGAAACACCAGATGTTTTCTATCATCTCCCAAGTGCATGAGTGTGAGTTTTTGTATTCCCTCACCATTTTTCTTACCCAGTGACATCTGCCCCTTGGGTTGATGGTGGCTGGCCCAAAGGGAGACAGTGTATATGGAAAAGTATGCCAGAGATGGAGAATTCAAGACACTTGCCTGGGCCTTTTACACAAGACTTGAGTGTAGAACCAGCAATTCAGTTTATGCTTAAACCAAATCCTCTTCCAGTGTTGATGATTTTACTGACTGGCTTTTTTTTCCTCATTGTAAGTTGTTTCAATCTAACTTGCGAGTGCCCTCATAGAAGAGTTTCCTCCTCTTTTTGACAGACAGTTTGGGGGGCACTGAGACCTGTCCCTGCTCCTGGGGTCTGGGCTGGGTCTGCTCCCTCACTCGTACATGCACATATCCCTTACATGTTCCACGTGCCCCTTGTGCTATGGGCAGGACCCTATTTCTGAGGTGCTGGAGACTGTCCCCCTCAGCACCACTGCATACCTTTTCCAGGCCCTCTTCCACCTCCTCTGGGAGTGTGGGAGCTGGTGTGAAAGCTGAAAAACAATAGCAACAATCTTCCAATGACCAAGGCTTCCTGTGCACAGTGGGCTGTGGATCTGCTATCTTGTACTCAATCACTTTTCAAAATGGCAGGAGAAAATTTTGCACGGCTGAGAGTCTGTTTCTGCTTGCTGGGGAGGCTGAACTAGGAGCAGGTGGAGCAGAAGAACTCCATTGTGCTGGGCTGCACACCTGGACCTGTGACTGCTCTGCTGCATGGCTCCTTGCAACTGCTTCAGCTGGCACCACCTGTCCCGTGCCTTGTGCTGCACTGAGGGCTTCTCCTCTGTGTGTCACACGGGGATGGGAGGCAGCAGAGCTCTCCCTTTGCACGCAGCAGGTCAGCACTGCCCCTCTGGGTCAGCACTCAGCTACATCGTGACCACAGCAGTTCCCCTGTGGCCTGAAGGGACACAGCTGGGAGCTGCTGGGCAGCTCTGGATTTTGTTAGCTTTTCCTTTCTTGTGTTTCATCTCATTCCCTTCCTCTCACTTCTCTGTGTAGCACCATCTTCTCTTCATCCTTTTGCTTCTCACTTTGTAGAAGCCTTTGTGTCTCTCTTCCCTCTGCCACCCTGGCACTGATGCCCAGCTGGTCCTCTGGTCCCTTGGGTACCATGGAGCCCAGGACCCAGCCCAGACTCATTGGCATGGGCTGAGAGAAGTCTTGGCTGGTGCTCAGGCATCTCCCTTCTGCACCTGTGTCTGCTTTGCTCTAGCTCTGTCCCTGCCTCTGTTAGAGTCACTGCTGTGAAGTGCCCCTTGGGGGCAGTGTTATCCTAGGCTCAGGTGCCCAACTTTTCTGGTCCATTCTTTAAGGCCTCTTCTTACCCCTAATATTCGTGGCTGGTCGTTCCCTGCAGGATGACCACCCTGAGCATTCCCTGCCTGAGATCACCCTCTGTCAAACTGTGCAGTGCTTTGTGCTGTCTCATAGCTCTTTGTGAAAGTCACTCCTTCCTCTCTGAACTTCCCCAAGGACCTTGCTTCCCTTACCTTGTTCCCAGCAGTGTGAAGGCTCCCACGCAGCCAGTGTACCTGGGTGTCCCGTGCTTGTGGGCCATGTGCAATTTTCAAGCATGTAACTAATTCTCTGTGCCTTCAGGCTGGGCTGAAAGTACTGCTGTGGTTGCATCTCTTCTCTCTTGTGCTGGTGGCACACACAGAGCTGCTTGGTGTGCTCCTGCTGTGATGGAGGGTTCAAACACGTGGTCACCACCAGCCTGGGCACAGCTGCCCTGTGTGCACACACCTCTGCTCCTCAGCACCAGCTTCCTCTTCTGCTCCTTGTTTTTAGTTGGCTTTGGGATCCTTTTTCCTTGAGAATTGCGCTCCATTTACTCCTCAGCCCTGGAGCACTGGGCTCCATGCGGAGCTGTGGGCAGTGGTGAGAGGTGGGATGCTGTGCCCTTGCAGAAGAGCTGGTTCTCCCGTGTTCCCAGAGAAGCTGTGTAGGCAGTGTGTCACCCTGCTGTGGTCCTTCAGCCATGATGCCCCACCTTGAGAGCCACGTGGCCCTCAGCCCCCAGCAAAGCCTGCGGCCCACGGTCTGCATCCCCTCATCCTTCAGGGCCCCGCAGGCACTGCTGTCCCCCTGGCTGCTTCAGCAACCAGCGGGTTGTGTCCCTGGGGCTGGCAGGGCTGCACTTCGGCTGTGCTGAGTGCCACCTTCAGGAGCTGCCTCTTCCCTGCGATGCCACTGCCACTTCCAGCTGTTGCCGAGTGTTTTGCTCCCAGAACAGCATTTTTCAGTGATGACTGTCCTTGCTCCCTGGGACACGGTTGCTTCAGTGGACGGGCTCCACCATGCAGGGTGATGTCTACCCAGGTTCAGCAGTGAGGTGCCCCACATTTTTGCAGTCTCATGGCAGCTGCTTGTCACATGTGGCTCTCCTGAGTGTGTCCCCATCTATGAGCACAGTGCTCTGTGCAAACACCTGTCCTGCTGCAAAACACGTTCCTGGTTGGTCCTTGGCTATTCTTCCTGAGAGCCAGATGCTTCCCCACTGGCTTCCTCTTCACCAGTGATGCTTTGCATCTCTCCTGACAGCATTTCTCTGTGTTCCCCTGCTCTGTGTTCTGCTTTGCCTGGCAGCTCCAGATTTGATGGTGATGGATTTGGCCACAGGCAAAGCAGTTACTGCTCCCTTGGTGCACAGGTAGCTGTGGAGCCTGGCCCTGTACAGCCTTAGGGGATAGTCTTGGACCCTGTCTAAATGTCCCTCTCCCTGGGGAGAAGAGGGGTTGGGGATACACCCATCTCCCTGCTGCCCAGAAAAGGGATTTGAGCCCTCACCCAGGGTTTGGCACCAAGGGGACAGGAGCAGAGCTATGTACAAGCAGAAGAGCATGACCCCAGCTCAGCACAAGCCCCCCCCCCCCCATGCACTGTGGTGTGGGACACAAGTGTCCCTTTACAGAGGTAAAGCCAGCACAGGGCTTGCAAGGAGCCTCAGGCTGTGCCTGACAGCAGGGCTTGGGCACTGTGGGCAGGGTGGCTACCCCCAGGCTGCCCTGCCTGGGCAGGTGATGGTGGGGTGTGCACCCCAATCTTCCTGCCAGCTTGGAGCAGTGCCAGCGAGGTTCCCTTACTAAGCTTGTGCTGCTGCCGCCGGCTGTGGCTTGTGAAGTGGCTGCAGGGTGGGCGGTGCATGTGCCTGTGTGTCAGGGCAGCAAGCACAAGACGAGAATGGGGCAGGTGTCGTTGCTGAGTTCCCATCCCCGGGGCTGTCTCCTCTCTCAGTGATGGGCCTGCACAGGGTGCTGGGTTGGGGCTCCAGTATGCAGAGAGGGGGTGGCAGCACCCAGGGACAGCAGGGAAACCTCAGTCCAGCTGGGAGTGTCCCAGCAGCAGGTGTGCATGAGAGCAGACATCGGCCATGGGGCTGCCCGCAGTGACCATGGGTATCAGCAGGGAGGAGGGGACAGAGGCAGAGCTGCCAATGCCGCTGCTCTGAGCGCCTCGTTGTGCTGTGCTGTCCCCTAGGTCAGGCCGCAGGTACACATACCGATGATGCCAGCACCAACTTCACCGACAGCAGGAAGGAGGAGGCAGCCCATGGCTTGGCAACCCAGCAGGTGAGTCAGGGCAGCGCGACGGCGGGAACAGGGATGGCAGAGCTGGGAACTGCACCACTGCCAAACGGCGTCCCAGCCCCTTCGGAAACGTCCCTGTTACCCTCTGTCTTTGTCTCTCTAGAGCAAGCCCCGGGCTCGCAAGGAAAACGGAGGCACTGAAAGGAGCACAGCTCCCACCGTGCCAGAACGGGAGCTGCGGGCTGAGGAGGAGCTGCGGGAGCTGAAGGCTCAGCTGGAGGAAGCCGGCTTCTCCTCTGTCTCCCACATCAGGCAAGAGCCCTGGGTCTCTGGAGCCAAGGGGGGCAGTGGCTGAAGGAGGCATCCTGCATCCCAGCCTCTGCCTGTCCTTTACTGTGCCTTGTGCCCCAGGAAGGCGATGCTGAGCCTGTGCCTGGAAAATGCTGAGCTGAAAGAGCGGATGGGTGAAGCCACGTCGCTGCTGGAGAGCGGGGAGCAGGAGGAGCCTGGGCTGGGTAGCCCCCTGGCCTCTGAGCCCCGTAGGCTGCAGCGGAAGAGCCGCAGTTCCCTCGGGGACCGCCCGGCCGGGGGCAGCGGAGATGGCCAGGGGTTCCCGGCAGAGAGGGGAACTGTGCCCACCAAACGCCCAGCGCTGGAGGCTCGATCCCAGGATGACATGCCCAAGAGACCCTGCCCTGGCAGCCCAGGTGGAGGGGACGGGAGCCATGTAAGTGCACAGGGAACCAGGATGGGGATGGAGATAGAGATGGGGATGAGGGTGGAAATGGGGAGCTGACAGCCCATCTTGCCTCCGGCAGGGGGAGGGCTCCGTTCCTGGCGGGGGCTGGCCAGGGCTGGGCGCAGAGCTGCGCTCCCAGGTGGCACAGGGCCAAAGGCAGTGCCAGGAGCTGCAGGATAAGCTTGCTGCCTCGGAGGCCACAGTGCGGGCACAAGCTGAGCAGCTGGAGAAGTACCACGTCCTGCTCCGTGAGTTCAAACCCAGGGTGGGGTGGGAGAGTGTTCTGAGCCTGGCATGCCCTGTGCACGGTGCTGCGCATGGGGCGGGGGTGGTGAATCCTGACCGGGGGGCCCTGATGGGGCTGCCCAGCAGGTGAACCTCAGACCCAGCAGCTCAGCAAGCAAGTGCAGGTGGACTTCCAGGACCTGGGCTATGAGACCTGTGGGCGAAGTGAGACCGAGGCTGACCGTGATGAGACCACCAGCCCTGGTAAGGAGAGCCAGGGTTCCAGGGATCCCTGTGCTTTGCCCAGCTGGCGTGGAGAAATGACATACTGTGCTCTCTGCAGAGTGTGAGGAGCCAGATGTATTCAGTGAGACCAGCCTGGGTGAGGAGCTGGGGTCCCTGTGCCAGCCAGGGATGTCCAGAGCAGGCAAAACTTCCCAGAAAACCATGGCCCTGGAGAATGCGGAGGCCCTGCACCAGCACATCCAGGACCTCAAAGCCCAGCTGCTCAATGCCAACAAGGTGATCCAGAGCCTGCAGCGCCGTGCCCGCTCCATCTCTGTCACCAGTGGCTACACCTCCGGTGCTGAGCGGCCCCTGGCAGGTCCCAAGGCCTTGGCATCCCCAGCCCACAGCTTCACGGACGAGGACGAGGGCTGGCAGTCAGATGGCCATGGCACGCTCTGCCCGCCTGCCCTGCGGGCACACCACGACCTGCAGAGCCTGGTGCACCGCGTCGCCCTGCTCGAGGCACAGCTGCCTGCAGCCAAGCATGGAGGCACTTTGCCCAAGGAGCTGCAATCTGCCACTTGGCCAGGGTATAGCCCAGGGGACTGGGATCAGATGGGGAGACACAGGGACTTCCAGGGGTTGCCCAAGGGTGGTGGCTCCTTGTTGCATGGTTTCCCTTCAGGCTGGTTCCTGGGGTGTTTGTATGGTGGGTCAGAGTCCCAGCAGTGGATGGTGCACAGACTCCCTCCATGGCACCTCGTCCCTTCTGTGCTCTCATGGAGTCTGACTGCCCTGTGAACGCCCTGCTTGCCCATCTCTCCTAGGAAATACAACTCGTTGATCCAGGCACAGGCTCGGGAGCTCTCCCACTTGCGGCAGATGCTGCGGGAGGGCCGTGGGGTGAGCCGCAGCCTGGCCCAGCACCTGCGGGATGCCCTGCGGTCCTTTGAGGACCTTCTTCGTGGCACTGACATCGACTACTACCTGGGCCAGGGCTTTCGGGAGCAGCTGGCCCAGGGCAGACAGCTGGCTGAGAGGCTCAGCGACAAGCTGGGCACCAGTAAGTACCTCTGGGGGGGGGCAGTGGGGCTGGATATTGTGGGTGTGCAATGGGTCAGGAAGGGATGCTTTCATGGGTGAAGAGCAGTAGGCACTCTCACATCATGGGCTGTGTGGGATACCTGCTTTGAGCTGGACTGTTCTGTCCTGCTATGGCTCTGGGACCAGGCATCCTGGGGCATGGAGACACTGACTGGCTCTTCTCTGGCTTGGTTTTTCAGGAGATCGACAAGATGGGGAAGATAAAACCAGTCACGAACTCCTGGCACAGAGGTACCTGTTCGCAGGGAAGGGTTTGTGGGATGTGCTTGGCATGGGCACCCTGAGGTCTATCACTGCTCCTAGGGTGGGGGCCCAGGGCGCCCTTGGGGTCTCTTCTTCAGGTGGATGTCCTGGGGCTGCCTCTGCTCTGGGGATGAGAAGCCCCATGGGCATTCCATGTCTCTGGGCAGCTTTGCATCATTAGTGGGACATGGCATGTGGGGCATCATGTAGGGAAGAGCTGTGGGATGGAGGTCATACCTGGTGATGGGCCACCTCTGCAGGCTCAGCCGGGAGCTCCAGGAGAAGAAGGTGATTGAGAGCCTGGAAGTGAAGTTGCCGGAGCGCTCTGAGTCACCAGGTAGCAGCTGCCCGCCCTCAGAGTCATCCCACTCTGCCAGCAGCTCATCCTTCACCTCTGAGGGGCTGGAACCCTGCTCTGATGGGGATGCGGCCAGCGAGTACAGCCAGTGCCACGAGGAGCCTGCCCAACATGAAGGTACCTAACGGTGACCAGGGGGCACAACTGTGGTGCCTCTGGACACTGAGACTTGGCTTCTCAGGGTGTGCCAGGGTCCCCATTTCCCCAGAGAGGAGGGCTCTCTGCCAGGCTGAGCCAGAGCCACTGTAACCTCTCTCTCTGTCTCTCTCCTGTCTCTAGGCCTTCACTTTGACTCCTTGTCCAAACCTGTTAGTGCCCCCCTGCCTGCTCTGACCCCCAGGCTGCCCCCTTTCCTGCCTGCCGGGCCCCCTCCTCCTGTGGCCCCGTCACTCCTGGGCTGCTGTGGGAATTCGGTCTGCTCCCTGGCTGAGGCACAGCAGGAACTGCAGGTGCTCCGGAGGCAACTGGGAGAAAGTGAGCACGCCGTCTCTTGGCTTGGGTTTGGTACTGCCTGCCCTGCATGCTGTGCTGTGATGCATCACCCCCCACCCTCTCTGACCTGCATGTCCTGCCCTTGATCTTCTCCTTCTTCTCGGGGCTATGGCTTTGAGGTTGGGTCCTGCTGCTCTGGCTGGAGGACAATGGGGACATGTGGCTGTCATGTAGAGAGGACCTGGTGGGTTGGATGGACCCATCCAGAGACAGACACCATGGTATAAGCACTGGCATATCCCAGGTCCTCTAGGAAAAGGCTGATTTGGTAAGTTGTTGTGTAGGGGGGGCTGAGACCCTCCACCTTGTGTCATGTAATCATCAAGTCCTGGGAGAGCCCCTGCTCTTCAGGGAGAACAGGTTTGATTGGGACAGGAGGTCAGCAATGGGGGACACTGGGCTGCACTCTTGTGCAGAGTAAGAAGGGGGGCAAAAAGCAGATGGAAGGAGTCTGTTGCCCCATTCTTCGTCCCTGCTCATTGTCCTTCTCCTCCTCCCCACTTTGTCCTGTGTGTGCAGGTGTGACACTGCCCATGGCACCAGCAAAGCCCACAGTCCCACTGGGCCCCTTTGGAGAGGGCAGCAAAGCCCCAGCATCGTTCTGCCGACACGGTGCACTGCAGGGCCTGGCTGAGCTCCCTGGGGCCACCGACACCCATGCCCCCTGGGATGTGCCCCCACCTGGCCAGCTGCTCTGTGGGGCCTTGTCCCTGGGGTACCCCTCCAGCCAGAAGCTAACAGGTATGGTCCATGTTGGAGAGCACAGGGGCATCCTACCTGCATGTGAGGGAACTGGGAGGAGATCCGGCACCACAACAACTGTGGGACAGGGCTCTGCTATGGCTATGGCAAGAGGCAGGTGGCACAGCCTTTCCTGCCCTGAGCTGTGTCCCTGGCTGTGGCAGGGGCAGACCTGCTGGAGGAACACTTGGTGGAGATCCGCAACCTGCGCCAGCGCCTGGAGGAGTCCATCTGCACCAACGACCGGCTCCGGGAGCAGCTGGAGCGCCGCCTGGCCTCCACCAGCAAGGCCAGTGGTACGGTGCTGCGTGGGGCTAGGGCTGCTGGAGGCCAGGCTTTTGCACACCCCACTGCTCACCCCGTGCACAACGGGGCACTGGGGAGAGAGACTCAGCACTGGTTGCCTTCATAGGATGTCCCAGTGATGTCTATGCCCAGACACCAGAACTGGGGCTGCAACTGAGCAGGGAGAACCAGGCTCTGCATGAAGAAAACCGCACCTTGCTGCTCCAACGTGACCACCTCTCCCAAGGTAGGGCTGGGCCAGCATCCTGGGTCTGAGTCCTAGAGGGCATTGGCTGAGTGGGGTGGTGATGCTCTGTCCCCAGAGCTGGCACGAGTGCAGGAGACACTCCTGGCTGCCTGCTCCCGGGCACGGGAGGCTGAAGCAGAGCTGGGCCAGAGGCGTGGGAAGCAGCGGAGGCTGGCGGAGGAGCTCACTGAGTGCCAAGAGAGTGTCCGGCAGCTCCAGGATGAGCGGCGCTCTCTGCAGGAGGACAACAACAGGTAAGGTTTCAGCCATTGTGGCCTTGGGGCCACAGGACTGGGTGGCATGGCTGGCACTGGACCCACCTGTCACCTCTGCAGGCTGCAGCACTCGGTGACACTCCTGCAGCAGCAGAATGAGGAGCAGCGCCTGCTCCTGCAGACCCTGCGCGCAGAGCTGCACATCTACGAGAGCCTCCCTGGCCCCTCTGCTGAGACACGAGCAGGTATGGGACCCATGCACAGCATCCCTGCCCAGCTCCTGCTCTTGGGGTGCTTGGCCCCTCTGCAACCCTTGGGTGGTCCCAAACACTTCTCCTGTGGCAGCAGGTGGCACACAGTGGCCCTGCTGGCAGGCAAAGAGGGAGGCCAGGACCCAGCAGCCCCAGGCACAGAGCCACATCTATCTACAGGGGCTCAGATGTTTCTTGTTCCAGGCTGCTTCCCATCTCCTCCAGTGCGGGATGTTGGCACTAACTCAGCAGCTCCCCTCTTCTCCCCACTGCCCTCTGACACGTCGGTGGTCCGACGGACAGACGGTGGGTACCAGAGCCTGCAAGCATGCAGGCCAGGCCTCAGGGGCTGCTGAGACCTGACAAACTCATGGCAGCACCCTTGCTGAGCAAGGCTGCAGAGCTAAGGGCAGAATCAAGTGCCTGGGATGGGACAGGGTGGGTCATGAGGGGAGCAGGTAGTGGTCCTCACCTAGCCCTGCTTGTTCCACAGAGCCACGTGGGGCAGATGTGCTGGTGAGGAACAGTGAGGGACTGACAGGGGCTCATGTTGTTGGCCGTCTGGACACATACCGAGCCCTGGAGCAGCACATCGTGGAGGGGAAGGCCTTGGCCCGGGAACTCATGTGTCTCACACGCCCGGCGCTTGGGCTGCCCAGCTGTCCATTCCCAGGAAAGGAGGTAAAGTGTGGGCAACACAGGGCTGGCAGCAGCTGGGGGCCAGACTCTCTGCACACTGTGCATAGTGTGGCTCCTGAGCCCAGAAGCAGCACCGAGGCTTGCAGGGCTGGCAGGAGGCAGGGAGCCTCCAGCCCAGGGAATGCTGCCGGCACTGCCGTGCTGCGTTGGGCTGAGCACTGCGAGTGCCTGGGTGCAGCGGGATGGGGGTGCCCCAGCAGCACCTGCTCCCGCACCCTTCTCCCGCAGGCCCTGGGATGGACAGGCACGGGGCAGGGGCACCTGTGGGGCAGCGCCAGCACCCTGCACAGCATCCTGGAGGAGTGTGTGTCTCTCCTCACTGCCTTCTGGAGCACTGTGCTGCCCGTGAGCCCTGCCCAGCACCAGGGCAAGGTGAGCAGGGGCTGGGGCTGGCAGGGAACTGGGGCCAGGTGCTCATTGCTCATCACACTCCTCTCATCCCAGGAGCAGGTGCTCCAGGGCGAGATCGCAGCACTGCGGGCCCGGCTCTCTGAGAGGGAGGATGCTCTGCAGAGCACGGCCAAGCGTCTGCGCAGCACAGCCCAGCTCAAAGACAGCATGGAGCAGTTCATCGTCAGCCAGCGTACGTGGTGTGCGTGGCACGGCCAAGCTAGCCCAGTCCCATGTGCGTGAAGTGATTCCGCAGCACAGGGACCTCAATGACCCCATCTCTCTCTCCTGCAGTGACCAGGACCCACAATGTGCTGCGCAAGGCCAGGACGAACCTGGAGGTGAGTTTGCCCTGACAGCCAGGGCGGAATAGGGGTGGGTGTCCCTGCCCTCATGCCCTGAGGATGGACACAGATGGCACACACCCTGTCGTGGCTGTTGTGGAGTGCTGGGTGAAGTGTGTGGGGGACATGGGGACACATTTTCCTTGACTGTCCTCAGCCAGAATGTCCATGTCCCCAGGGCACAGTAGTGCTCTTCCTTATTGCCACTTGTCTCTTGCCAGGTGAAGGCCCAGCAGGCCCTGCCTGTTGCGTGAGCCCCATGCAGGACAAGGAGCAATGGCCCAGCATGGAACAGCCCACTGGCTGCTGAGCTGTGCCGTGCCAGAGGGCTGGAGCAGACCCTGTCTTTGCTACTCTGAGGGCTGGGGTGGAAAGGGGTCTGGGGTGTCCAGTGATACACAGCTAATGGGCTTGGGCTGCTGTGGTGGTTGCATGCCCTCCACCTGCCTTTGCTTGGCATGACAGCAGCAGCTGCTGGCTTGGGCTTTGTCTGCCCCATGCTTCAGCACTTGCTCCCTTCCACCCTCAGTGCTCAGAGTGGGGTGACACAGCCCTCCACGCTGAGCAGCCCCTGCCCTGGGACCTGGTCCCCTCTGTAACCCTGATAAGTCCCTGTCCCTGCTTGTGGATGTATGTATATGTATATAGACAGAGGTATTGGAACTGCGTCCTGGGGACTCCTGGGCATGTCAGGGCCCCAGCGCAGGAGGAAGATGTAAGAAATGCCATATTCTGTTCAGTGGCTGAAGAGTCCCCAATAAAGGTTTCCTTTGGGTTGTGGTGTTTCTGGCATGTCTGTCTCTGCAGCCACGTTCCCCCTCCCCACACTATCTGCAGCACAGGGTGCCAAAGGCACTGGCTGGCCCCAGGGAGGTGGCTCTGTGCCCTGCCCTAACAACCAAAGGGCAGCTCTGTGCCACACTGGGCTCTCCCTTTCCTCCTCTTGCTGTTCTAGAGCCCCTCTCCAACACCAGGCAAGCACCACTGAGAACAATAAATACTGTAATAAATAGAGAACCCCCTGTCCCATGGCACTGCTGCAGCAGCAGGTGGTGCAGCCGGGGTCCTGGAGCACCTGCCCGGCTCTGCTCTTCCCAGGCCCCTCTAGCATGGGCAGGTGCCAGTGCCCCTCTGGCTGTGACAAAGTCAGCTCTGTCCCACAGAGGCACCTGATGTTGGGGACAGGGTGTTGCAGTCCTTGACGGTGCTCTCACAGCAGCAGGTTAAGTGGCTGTGTCCAGCTGTGTCCATCATGCTGCTCAATGCTGAACCTGGCAGAGGGCTGGGAATGCAGAGCCCTCCTCAAAGCTGGTGGGAAGCCCCACAACCAGGGCTGTGGGACAGGGGGCCGGTGCCAGGCTGGCGTATCACAGAGCCCCTAGCAAACAAGATGGCCTTGGAGACTCATCACCAGGACAGCAGCTAAAACTTCAGAAGAACAGGATGTGTTCCTGGAGCCTGGACTGGGTGCAGTGCCAGGACCAGCTTGAGGCCCTCACAGGCTGGAGAAGACAGGCAGGGTGAAGCCCTTTCCGTGTTGGGCGTGAGGAGAGGCTGTTCTGGTGAGCAGCAAAGTGGTCCCAGAGACTCAGAAGCCAAGGGAAGCTGCAGGTGGGCAGAAACCAAGAGCTAAACCACGCCAATAGGATGGGACAGTGTCACAGGCCCCAGTGGCCCTGAGCTTGTTGCCAGGGCCCGTGTCCCTGCCAGGTTTGAGGCTGAAGCCAGAGTTGTCACACAGTCCCGTGGCCCAGTGTGTGCAGACAAAGCGGCGTTTTGTGTCCTGCGTGGGGAGCGTGTGAGGCCCCAGCTCAGATGGGCTTGTACAGCAGCGTGGTGACATACTTCTTCTTGTAGCGGTGCGTGGCACTGAGCACCATCACGCCATCCTGCAAGAGGCACAGCATCAGAGTGTGGGGCCAGGGCCCCTCTGGGGCTCAGGGAGCCACCCCAGCCCATGCCTGCTGTCCCCAGTCCCACAGCCAGTCCAATACACAACAGGGCAGCGGGGCAGAGCAAGGGCAGGGTCTGATACGTGCTCAGCTCCACCACGGTGCAGGGAGGCAGCTGAAGGGAACTGTCAGGAAGCCACACCCTCCACCCCTGCACTACCACACTTCACCAGGCAGCCAGGTCCCATCTCCATCCCCCAGCTGACCAGGTTCTGCTCCCTGCAGGTGCTGCAGGCGCCTGGAGTCAGGGCAGCTCCCATTCCCTCACACAGCAGCCTCGCGGGACCTGCGCTTACCTTGATGGAGAGCGCGTAGAGGTGATTGAGCATGACGTGGTTGGGCTCGGGCAGCAGCGCTGGGTCACACTAGGAGGAGAGGAGTGTCACAGGGGAACAGCAGAGCCCTGATCCCCCAGCTCCTGCCAGCACGGGAGCTGCTGATTCAGGCAGCTTCAGCTGCCACTGTCTCTGGCTGTTCCGAACAGGAACAGAGCTCAGCTAGGAGGCCAAATCAGTATGGTAAATAGGAAAAGTGATGCTTTTCCTAGGAAATGCCAAGGGCCAGACCCCAGCCAAGGGGAGACCAGGCTCCCTGCAGACAGGACTCCCTTTCTGACCCCAGTGTGGCTCTCTCTGTGGGCAATATGCTGGTACACACCGAGATATTGGTGTCCTTGTTGAGGATGACCTGGAGGAGGTGAGGCGGGAGGATGGGTGGGGATTTGAAGCGCTCCTCGGGCCGGTATACGTACATCTCTTGGCCATAAGGTCCCGGTGGGGAGCTGGATAAATCTAGAGAGAAGACAAAGGTAGAGACATGAAGTGACTGAAGCAGGATGGGCGAACACAGAGCAGCTCCTAGGAAGCTTAGGAGGACTCAGCAAGGTCTTTCGAGCACCAACATCCTCCACAAGCCATGGGCAGGTATCTATTCTATAGCAACAGCTCAGCCTTTTCACAGCAGAAAAAGCAGCCAGGCAAGCCCATGGCAATTCCAAGCACGGCTGTAAGCTGGTACATGCACTGACACAACACAAGCACCCCATGTTACCCATCACAAGACCCCTCAAGCACACAGCTCTCAGCACGGTCAGGTCCCTCTCCCTGCAGGAAGCAGCTGGCTTGCTCCAGAGCTGTGCCCTCAGCAGCATGAGCACAGGGAGAAGGTTGCCCACATGCTCTTGGTGCTGCCTGATGAGGAGGTCCAGGGAAGGCAAATGGGAACTGTAGACTCAGCAGCTGATCCACACATGGGAGGGACCTTGGGAGCTTGTGATCACTGGCTGCATCTCCCATCTATGTCTGATCTGAAAATTTTGGACAGCCAGTCCCCAGAAGGCCTCCACCTCCTTGAGCTGCTGCTGCTTGCTGGCTTCTCTCCAGCAGAGTGTCTCTTGCCCAGGCTGGGAAAGGACATGGAGCTGAGCTGTATCTGAGATGGGGCTTACCAGAGACAGACACACCACTGAGCTTCCTGCCAGCATTTCACACTGAGCCAGCACCACTGGTGCCTGCACGGTAACCTAACCTGCTGCTGTAACACAAGCAGACACAGAGGTTTGCAATGTGCTAGCACTGGTACAAATTACCTTGGCGTGAAAACTAAGAGGAGCTGCTGAAAATAAACTGGACCCTGCTATCAACCTAGCTTGTAGCCTGGATCAGATGACTTACAGTTGATCAGACAGAAAGGGCTGATGTTCTTGGCATTTCCCAGCCTGAAATGGCTCCCTCAGCCACGCACAGGAAGCAGCTCTGCTCTGGGATGGTGCTAGCACAGAACAAGTTACACCAACACAGCCCCTTCAGAGGGACCAGGCCTCAGCTGTGGGCTGGGGAGGATGCACTGCCCAACACTATTCATCCCCAGTGCAGGCCCACACCTCTGCCAGGGGGGTCTGTGCACCTCAGAGCAGTGAGTCTCAGAGGAGAGGACGTGGAAAATAGCACATGCAAAGCTGTAATGCCACAAAACTCACCCCGACCTGAGGTTTCTGAGCTCTCCAAGGAATCCACCTTCAATGCATCAAACACCTCAAAGTCAGACTTCTTGACGTGGATGAGGTTGTTTATGGTCCCCATCTGGCTGGTAACTACAGGCTGAAAAGAATTGGGGTGAGAATCTTCCTACGTTCACCTCCAACTGAAGCACATTCAATGCTTCCTACATCCTCCCAGCCCAAGCTGTCTTTGCTGCAACACTACCTCAGAGGTGGCTTGTGTCCCTCTCTGCCCTACACCTGTAGATCTCTGCTGTTTACCCTGGGAGGATTTTCCTTTATTGCACGCTCCTACATCACCTCCTATTTCTATCCTCCATCCTGCTACATGTCCATAGGTAGGTGTGTTGTCCTTCCCATGCTGCTACCACATGATTCCGTTTGGAGGAGAACCTGTGAGTGCTGACCTCATGGCCCATCTTCCCATGTAGCCAATTCTCAGTGGGGCTTGAGGGCCTTCTGGCATTTCCCTGCCCTTTCCCAATGCTTCCCCATAATGTACGACTAAGTCCAAAGGAACCAGCCTCTGAAATGAAACAGGGGATGGAGGTGTGCCTTTTGTTTCAGCAGATAGTCTCTGCTCTTCCTGTTCCCCCTCTGCTGCAGTTACATCCTGTCCAGCTCCCTGAAGAAGACAAGATCTGCAGGGATAAAGCTTTGAGCATTACCTCAGATGGATCATGGACCCACTGGCCATCCACAAAAAATTTGTACTGGTGCTCTCCTTCTGGAAGGTCCAAGATAGCAACAAAGTCGTTGTGACTGTGCAGAGAGAAAAGAGGTGCAACAACATCACCCTGTTGATGCTCTGAATGCTGCTCTTCCATGGGGCCCCAGGAACCAGCACTACCCAGACCCTCTACCCGTAACACCTTCATGCAGGGTTAGGCTTGCTCATCATCAGTGACCCAAGGCATGGCCATAACAGGTACAAGCATTCCAAGCACCAGCATGGCTCAAACCCCTGGCAGCTGCAAGTGGCAATCTAGCCCTCCTGCTCAGAAAAAGTGGATGTGACAGACACACTGTGCAAGACAGGCTGGAAAGAATGCAAGGGCAAAGCTCCTGCCCTGTGCTGGCATGGCAGGACAGGAGCAATTGGGACAGCTCTGTTTGTCAAGCCTGCAACTGAGATAAATTCATTCCAGATGAATTGCTAGGATTATTCCCAGAGTCCTACATGAGCTTCCATGTAAGTCAGAGATGTGTTGAAGAACAGTGAGAATATCATTAGGGCAGGAAGATGCGTGAGGGACAAACATCTAACTAACTGGCAGCAATACAACCCTGGCATGGGGTAATGCTGCAGCCAAAGGAAGAGCTGACAGCTTCCAGAGGACTGCATACCTGGGCAGGGCTCTGCTGCCAAGACTGGCTGCTGCGTGACATCCAGCTGGGCAAGCAAAGTGGACCATCCTGTCCTGTCCCTGTTTCACAACTTCCCACTGTCCCTGCAGCACCACTCAGGGAAGGAGCTGACCGTGTATTTGTCTCCGACCCACAGCTGGGGTGAATGGAGAGAAGCTGGGTGAGCAAAGCAAAACATTCTCTGCACTGGAGCGGAGGAGAACATAAAGTGACTTGAGTGACTCGCTACCTCTTGATGAGTGGGATCTTGGTGCTCCAGTTGTTGAAGGATCCAGAGATGAAGACCTCTTTGCCTCCATCAGCCCAGCGTATGACAGTTGGACGAGCCTGTTGGGATGGTTTCACTGACTCCTCCAGATCTGGCTGCCACGACACAAACTCCTTGTCCCCAGGAATCTGGGCAAAGACAACCAGAGCCTGACTGAGACACAGAGACAACTGTGAACACATTCACTTCCCCCTGGCCTCTACCAGCTCACCTGCACATCCCAGACAGGAGCACCACAGAGCTCATCCAGCCTCCCAGCACCCCAGAGACCCCTAACATGGCTGGGAACACAGCCCTACACAGCCAGCGAGCCAAAGCTCCAGGGGGCAGACAGGGAAGGGAGCAGCCAGCCCCTACCTTCGAGTCATGGGAGCTGAAAACGCTGGGATCGTCAGTGCTGCCCACCATGATCTTGTGTGGGTGCTCTTTGGTGGGGTGGGAGGCACTGGAGCCATCTGAGCGGTGGGACTTGGAGCCATGGCGCTCCCCAGACACCCGTTCGCTGGTGGTATTCCCCATGACAGCTCAGCAGCCCCTGTGAGGGACAGAGAACAACACACTCCTTTTGCCCACAGGCTCTGGCAGCAAGGAGAGGAGCAAAGGAGCCATCTCCCAATGTTCTTTGCCAGTGGAGACAAACAGCAATCCTAAAAAAGGCCCCAAGTTCATTTCCACTACCAAGTTTGGGAGCTGAATGGGAATTCAACAAACAAGACAGTTTGACCTAATTATTGCCACATTTATAAGAACCATCATTCTAGTTAAGCTGTTAATTGTTAGACTCCAAAACCACCACTAGTTCACCTGTGTCCCGCATCAGCCTTTGGCAGCTGGCAGAGTAGAGCTGATGGGAAAAATAAAGCCAACCTTTATTGGCAAATCAACTGCCTGGCATTAACAGAGCCTCTTTCACAGTCCCGCAGTCAGGCTCTACAGACAACCCCCTACATCCAGCAAGAAAACAGCCAGGGAGTGAAAGCAGCAGCTGTTTTACAGTCCCCAACAAGTCTCCAAGAGCTCGCAGGCAGAAGAGCAGAGCCTTGTGCCTGCAAAGGCAACAGGGTGCATTTCAAGCGTCCGAGTGGAATCACCCAAGCTGGAGCTTGTCCAAGGAGTGGGGCTAATGCTGTGGTGTCTGCAAAAAGCTCAGTCCTCAGCAGCATTCACTTATGATTCACCAGGCAAGTCACCGTGTCAGCTGCAGCATAGCGCAGCGAGGAGGACCATTTGTTTTGACCTGGCCAGCGTCTGCCTGGCTGTCTGGAGGCACACGGGAAGGGCAGCCCTGGCCACCTCGGCATCCCTCTGCAGGCTGGAGATGGGCCGTCATCCTCAATCTCACCCAGCTCAGAGAAAGCAAAACATGGAGAACTGACCAAGCCATGGAAAACTACACACCTCTCAAGACAAACAACAAAGCCACTGAAAGCTACACGGGACTCTTCAGGCCTTACCCTCTTTCCAGAAACTGAGATGGATTGGGGTTCTTGCCCACTTCCAGGCTTATTTTGCAGGTTTCAGCTTACCGTGGGCTCTGCAGGGCAAGCAAGGGGACAGCCAGCCTTGTGCTCATGTGCTCACTTGTGACATTTGGAGGTTTGTTTAAAAGATCAACTTATAGGAAGGGTGCCAAGCAAGGCTGCCAGCCAAAGCTAGGCTTTAGGATATTATGGAGCAATTACTACAGTATTTCTTAAATCCTGAGGGCTAGAAGGCAGCTCAAGTGGGCGGTTAACCTATACCTCCACCCTTCTCAGGGCAGATCAAGTGTACCTGAAGACCAGGTCAGATGAGCTGTACCTCTTGCTCTGACATCTTCCCCCTCTGCTCTGGGGAAGCTCAGACAGCTCCTCACAAAAACTGCCCCTGCACCTCCAGACCTGCTGTTGAGGAGTTTCCTCTCAGTACTCCCTTACTCATCTACAGGGAGGAAGGTAGGAAAGGCTGAACATCCTTTTGCAGCAGGACAGGCCTGAGAGATGCATGCAGGTGTTGACAGATGTGAAGCTTCCCTTTCTCTTCTCCAAAAGGAATCCTGTACCTCTTTCCCTTACAGGTCACACTCTCCAAACACTTCCTGAGTTTTATCCCAAGCAGTGGCTCCTGTCTGGCGTGTGCCATCTGAATCCCCTGCATCACACACATAGGCACCCTGCCCATGCCAGGACAGGTCTCTGTGCACAGCCTGCAGTACCTGGCTTTGCTGAATTAACTTCTACAGTTCAAACCCTCCTGCACCCAGACCAGCCCTTGCAGCACGGGAAATTATGTGACACAGGTATGTCCAAGCCATGGATGGAAATGCTGCCCACACCAGCCAATCTCCATGCTATCTCAGCATCTCCACTCCCAGTCTGGCAGCAAGCCCCTGCCAGCCGCAACCCCACAGCAAAGTGGGCGCCTGCCTGCCCACCCCATCACCGGGGCCCTTCCGTTCCAGCCAGCCCCACGTCCCCACTTGGAAAATGACAAGTGAATTGTACCCATTGCCCCCACCCCGCGATGTGCCATGCTTGCTGCCTCTCCCACTCGGCCTGTGACCGCGCTGGGAAACAGTGGCAGGCAGCTCGAGGGGGTTTATGCAGGACGGACGGGGTCCCTGTCCAGCAGCACTGGGGAGCACGGCCAGGCATTCCCACGGGGTTTTTGAGGGACGGATGGGGTCCAGCACCCCGCCGGGCTGACACCGCCCGATCCGCCCTCCCTCCTTCGGAGACGGGAACCAGAGCTGAGCCCTGAGGCTGCGGTTAGGTTAAGGGGATGAGCTGAGAAACCGGGGGCGGAAAATCTCCCTCCGAGCAGGCAGGGCTAGGGCTCGGGCTCTGCTCGGCGGGGGCGGTGGCGGGGCTGTTACGGCGGGCTCGGCCCACGGGCACCCGCGGGTCTGCCGTGACCCGGGGGAGGAGCGGGACACATCGGCAGGGGCCGGGCCCTCTCGAGAGGTTGCCAGACGGAGTCTGCACCGCTGCGGGGTCCGGGACACCGCTACACTGTGGGGACGCGCAGCCACGCCTCACCCACCGCCACCCGCAGCGGCGCCCGGGGAGCCGCCACCTTCACACCCACCCACCCGTGACACCCACCCCGCCGTCCCCAGGCCCGGACCCAGCCCGACCCCACCTGCCGCCGCCGCCGCCGCCGCCCCGCTCTCCGCCTCCGTCCA
>JACBWW010000016.1:1561737-1681661 GCA_020086605.1 Lanius collurio | reverse complement strand
TGTGCCAGCAGCAAGGCATAATTGTAGGATTTAATTGTTGTACTTGTCTCTGTATTTAAGGCATAAAAATCGCAGACCTCCTGCAGGAGGAGGCTGCTGACAGGCTGGGCCATTGCCCTGGTCATGGTGCTGCACCTGGTGGATGGGGAAGGCTGTTCTCCAGTACAGGAGCTGATTAAAGAGACAGTGACCCCAAAGAGACTCAGCAGTGGGTTTTGGCCCTGTCAGTTTAATCACAGATTAATTAAAATAGCCAAAGGAAAGGCTTGAGCTGGATGTGTGGGTCTCAGTAAAGGAACAGAAGCTGAATTTGTTCTTCAGGTTGTCCCTGAGAGTTTGCTGCCAGCAAGGAGAGGGTCCCTGTGTTGCTGGCTTCCCCATCCCTCGCTGGGTACTGTTTCTGCCATTTCCCTGCTCACCCTTCTCTTCCCATTCACTAGGTCAAGCTGGGAGCTGCCTGACCTGCGAGAAGGAAGAGTAAAAGCCATCAGTGACTCAGATGGCGTGAGCTACCCCTGGTATGGAAACACCACAGAAACCGTGACCCTGGTTGGGCCCACTAACAAGATCTCCAGGTTCTCGGTGAGCATGAATGACAATTTCTACCCCAGCGTGACGTGGGCTGTCCCTGTGAGCAACAGTAACGTGCCGTTGCTGACCAGGATTAAAAGGGACCAGAGCTTTACCACGTGGCTCGTGGCCATGAACACAACCACCAAGGAGAAGATCATCTTGCAGACTATAAAGTGGAGGATGCGAGTGGACATTGAGGTCGATCCCATGCAGCTGCTGGGGCAGCGGGCACGGCTGGTGGGAAGGACTCAGCAGGAGCAGCCACGGATCCTCAGCAGGATGGAGCCCATCCCACCAAACGCACTAGTGAAGCCCAACGCCAACGACGCCCAGGTCCTCATGTGGAGACCCAAGCGAGGACAGCCCATAGTTGTGATACCTCCCAAGTAGGGCAGCACTGGGCATGCACATGAGGACCTGGGTGCCCTCAGCCTGCTGTAGACGAACAGGGTTTCCGAGCCAAAGCAGACCTCTCGGGTTCTCCTGCCTTTGTTGTTGTGGTTGGAAACGTGGCTCTTCCTCAGTCAGAAATAGAGCCTGGCTGGCACAAGGGTGCAGAAGAGGGTTTGCTGAGCTGGAGGATTTCCCAGGAAGCGGAATCAAGTACTTGCAGCTGGCACAGAGGCTGTCTGACCTAAAGGACTCATTTTTCCTTGTGGGGCATTGCAAGGAGCATGAGTGTGGTTGAACCATGCCCGTGGCAAATGCTGCTTTCCACCCAGATGGAGGGAGGAGCGCGGCTGGGCCCGCTGGCAGCGGGGGCTGCTGCAGTGACCCTTCCCACCGGGACGCCGTGTCCCTGCCATGTCCATACCTATGCATTTCGGATCGATAATCCACCCCTTGCCTGCCTGCTGGGACCAGGCGGGAGGGCTGGGAGTGGGGGGGGGGTGCGGGCAGAGCTAGGGGGCTGATCAGAGCCTGGCACTGGCTGGTGCCACCGCCCGGGAGGGTTTTCTGCAGCCCAGGGGGAGCAGGACACGTTTTGCATGCATCTGGGTGTGTTTGGAGTAGTTGTGAGTGTAGGAGATGCCATAGCTCTTTTCTGTCTTGGAGTGAGATCTAAGGGCAGGTTAGATGTCCTTTTGTTTTAAGGTGCACTAAGTCTTTGCAGTTCCTCTGCCTCCCCTCCCATGTCCTGCTGACCTTTCTCTTACGGAAGCAAAACCGATTCTCAGCTGAGTGAGAAATGGGGAGCAGTGCCCATTCTCCCAGCCCAGGTGCTCTCTGGCTCTGTGTGTGTGAGGTACCCAAACCAGCTCAGAGGTACCCCTGGACTCGCTTCACTGCAGACACCAATCCCTTGCTAGAAGTCAGGTTCTTGCTCATTTTCCACGCAAATGCTGGCTCACATGGAGACCTCCTCTTCCTCAGCCATCCACAGAGCTGGGTGGCTACTGGCTGGGCCACCAGTGGAGGGGACTGCACGCCTTGTGGTAACTTTCCAGGCTGTGCAGGGATGGGCTCTCCTCCTGGTGGGTGGATGGTAGGGATGTGAGTGGAGGCTGTTCAGGGCAGGCCTGGGTTTGCCTGGGAAGGAGGAGGTGAATGTGCTGCTTGGGGGCTGCCTCCTGCTGCTACAGTGCTTGGGAGGGGTAACAAGGGGATTTATTTGCCTTTCTTCTCACCCCTTGCCGCCTGGATGATTGACATCGACTGGTCCAGGGGGCAGCACGGTGTTGTGGGAGGCAGCTGGCAATTCCCAGGACCTCACCCCAGAGTTGCAGCAGAGGCATAAACCATGGTTGTGCTGCTGTTGCTCTGGGTAATCCATCACTCCTGGGCAGGCAGTTACAGCTTTTGCTACTTTCTCTGCAGCTCCTCCAGCTCGCAGCCCTGCCTCCACACTGCGGGGGATGCAGGTCATTCCTGCTGGGAGGGTCCCGCGTGCTGTCCCGCTGGCAGGAGAGCCTGAGGAGGATCGCTGGGTGACGCTTCCATGCAAGGCCTTTCCTGAGGTGCTGGCAGTGCTGCCCTCAGCCTGGCACTGGGACGCCCAGCCTGGTGCTGCCCAGCTCCCTGTGCTGGCACATCCCTGTGTCTCCGCTCCCGCAAAGCTTGCAGTGTGGCTCTTGTTTTCCAGGGTGGGGTGCGCACCCCAGGCCCTGCCAGCACAGGGGCTCCCGAGGCATCTTAGACCAAAAATCCCTGTGAAATCCCTGTGCTATTTATTGTCCTCAGTAGTGTTTGCTGCTGATCCAATTCTTTATTTATTTTTCCTCTGGGAGCGTTGCATTTTGACGCCTTGACACAACATTTCCCTGTGCCAGGGCCGGCGCTCCTGCTCCTCCCGCCCAGCCTCACGCTGGGCCGGAACCTGCTGCTTTTGGTGCCTATGTCGGGTTTCTGCAGAGGGCTACAGCCTTGCTGTGGGACAGGGCTGGAGGGAGAGCTTTGGTTTGCTGTGTTTTCTGAAGCAGAGCTCCCACAGGGAGCTTGCTGGAGTGGGAAGATGTCCTGCTCTTGTGAGACTCTGTGGTTTTGTCCTGGTGTGGGACTGATGGCAGCTTTTGCAATCACTGATGTTTTGTTTCTCAAAAAGTGTGTGTGGAGATGGGTTCAAAACTTGAAATACAATTTTCCTTAAGGATTGGGGGAGGAGGGGTAAGTACCTTTGGTTTGAAGTAAGGCAGGTGTATACTTTTGACCCAGGGGGACAGAAGCATCTCTGGCAGCATTAGAGCTAAAATGCAAGAGGAAGAGGTTCCACTATAAACAGGTAGCTCCAAGGTGGGCTTCGTGTTGGGAGAGGATGCTGTGTCCAGAGGCTGTGTAAGCCAGCTCCCCAAAACCCGTGGGAAAGGGCTGCATGCTGGCTGTCAGCCCAGGGAGCTGCTGTGGCACCACTGTGGCGTCCAGAGTGGGGACGCTGCTGTGGGGATGCTGTTGAATTCATTGCCATCTTTCGGGATTTTCTGGGCAGTCTGAGCCTTGGCACATTGTTTGCCATGACACTGAGACAGCAGAAGCTGAATTTCTCTCCATGAATGTCTGCAACATCCTGGTGCCAGTGTCAGGCTCTGTGCCTGGCTGTAGCTGTGTGCCTGAGTGCCCGGGGCTGCCCCAGCCTGCAGGCAGGTGTTGGCTGAGCCTCGAGGCCATGCCTGTGTTCACCTCTCCAGGCTTCTGCTAGGCTTCCACTCCTGCTCCTCTGATGGCTGGATTTGATGCACTTAACTCGGTTTGATGCTTGGGTTGTCTTTGTGGGCATTTCCCCGTTAAAAGAAAAGAAGAAAAAAAAAGGTTTGCAAGAATTGTTTACAAAGAAACCCATGCAAATAGTGTTTACAGAAATGTGCAGGCATTTTGCATGTTGGCAAAAGGTGTGTGTTCACACCTGGGTGGAGGTGCAGGGTGAGCCTGGCTGTGGGGCTGGTGCTGCTCAAAAAGGGGGGAGGTGGTGGGTGAGAGCTCCCACATGAGTCTGGGTTTGGCTCATTCCCTGTGGCTGGATGAGCACTCAGACCCCTGGGCTCAGTGTTCAACCACCCCATGGGGATGCCTGCCCTGCGCTCCACTTCCCCACCAGTACCCCGTCATCTCAGGGAGGGGCAGCTCATGGAAATGCCCACCCTTATGCTCCCTGTGCCATGAGCCTTGGGGTGCCCCTTCCCTCCTTCCCATCCATGGGTCACTTATTTATTTATCTATTTATTTATTTATTTATTGGTATTTATTGACAACTGGAAGTTGGGGCAGGTCATTTCTGCTGCACAGCGGGGGCAGCTGGGTCTCCCCCCACCTAGCCCCCTGCATTTTGGGGTGCTGCTGGGAGCACCTCTGGGGAGGGATGCTTGTGGGTCCCCATGCTCCCATCCCCTTTTTGTGAGGGAGAGGAGTCACACCGGTGCCTGCAGGGAGGGCACCTGGTGCTTGCCCCCTTCCTGCAGAAGCTTGGAGCCCCCATGCTCCCTCCTGTGCCCATCCCTATTTATTGACCTGGCCTCCTGGCACACCTCTGTCCAGCTCCCACTGGATTTGCTGTTTCCAGTTCCTGGAGATGGTGGGAGGAGCCAGGACATATGAATGTCACTATGGAGAAAAAACCAAACCAGGTATTCTGCTGCCATGTGGGGAAAATCGGAATGAGAGGAAAGCTGGTTTTGCAGAGTGCCTTAAACACAAATGACTTTACCGAGTAGGGGGCTTGGACTTCTGTCTCTGGATGTTATTACCAACTTGAAAAATGTTGCATTTCACTTCTCTGGGATTAAAAGAAAACTACTCAAGCTGTACTGGAACCAAACCTTGTGTTTGCTTGAGTCTCTCTGGCTGGTTTATACCTCTGGGCCCATGGCAGCACTGTGAAGCAGGCAGGAATTCATGGAATTTCAATCAGCCCCTGCCTGCCTCAGCAGTGGGACCAGTGGCTGTCTCTGCTGGCTTTAAAGCCCTTGGGTCTGGTGACAGGATTTGTTGCACTTTGTCCTAACTTGCAGGTAGCTTCTGTGGTGTCCCAGAGAGGTTGTGCTTCCCCAGTGCCCTTCCCCAGGGGATGCTCAGAGCAGGCTCTTTGCACAAAGGTTGCAGTGGGGCCATGTCCTTCCAGAAAATTTGGGCAGTTGGTTGAAAAGCTTGGAGGAGGCAGACATTCCTTTTTTCCTTAGGAAACCAGATCAAGTGAGGGAACAGCAAGAAACTCAGGAGTTTGTGCAGACCAGCCAAGGGGAACTAGGAAAGCTGCCCAGCTTGATAAAGCTGAAAAACTACACAGAAAAAAGATGTTTCCCTGTTGAAATTGTAAATTCCCCCTCTCCTTCTTCCAGAGTGGGAACAAAAGTCAACCCAGAGACCAACTGTTCTTATCTTCTAGTCAAAATAATACATGGGAATAATACAGTTTCATAACAAAGGTTCATTTAAAGGCCATTTGGGGAAATATGCCAATATTCACTGCATAGTTCCTGAAGGCAATTAAAAATTAATAAAACTCTTTTATTTTGGGGGGAGGGGGTGGGTAATGAAAGAGGGTTGTGGGTGCTGCCCCAGGATTAGTCTGTGGCATTCTGAAGGGGGATCTCATTGCATCTGGTGCATTGCTCACCTTGAACATCAAACCTGCCAGTACCCACTTGCTGGGGGGGTACATCTGTGCCCCAAGACAGCTGGCTTCTTTAACAGTTGCTCCTTTTGAGTGTTGCTGACTGTGCTGGGCACTGAGGGATGCTGGCAGCCAGCCTATGAGCTATTCAGCAAGCAGGTTTCTCTCCTACTGTTATATTAAAACATTGCTCATCTCTTGAGAAATCCCTGAGATGGCGGTGTGGGAGAGCAGGCAGGAGTTTGCATGGCTCAGGTCATGCCTGCTCATGCCCTGGGAGCAGGGAAGGGCCCCCTACCCAGCAGCTAAGGGCAGGCCAGCCTGAGACACATTCTTCCTTCCCAGCAGGGGCAGTGCAACAGCCTTGCCTGAGACGGTGTGTTCTGGGACAACCCATCTTTCCAAAATGCCTTCCTTACAGAGCAAGAACAAGAGCAGTTTGTGCTGCTGCCACCCCCCTTGGGAGCCTGGGCACAAATCCCAGCTGCAGGGCCACAGGGAACAAAGTAAATGGTGCAGGGTGCCATGGGGCCAGCACAGGCAGACAAGGGACACTGCAGGTACTACTGAAGGTCAGTTTATTTGCTTGATTCCCCCTTCCATAAAACCTGGAAACAATCACCTTCCAGCAAGAGATGAGAAAGCAGTAAGAAGTGAGAGATTTGGCTCTGCAGCTCCTCCCCTACTCATGGGACCAAAGGTGTTAGACAGCTGCTCTGAAAGGCATGCAGCAGTTTGGAGCCCCCAAAGCTCCCTGTCCCAGCAGGACTCCCCTTCTTACTACGCCTCTGGAAAAAGCATGGCCGGTACGAAACAGGAGAGATGCCACAGCATGGGCCCTGGAGTCCCCACTGCTCTGCTCATCTCGTCCCTGCAGGGCTGGCTCAAGGCAGGAAGACATGCAGGGTTTAGTTCTGAGAGGACATAGGGGGTGAAGGGGACAGGAGGGTTGGTTTAGTACTGCAGTGACCACCAGTGTGATGGTACGAGGCTGTGGATCGTGCGGTGTCAGAGGGACAGGAGCTGGGCCTGGGAAGGCTCCCGGCAGGATGGACAGACAGACAGACCCTCACTCCGGCTGCGGCGTGTAGCGCAGGTACTTCTTGCCCGATGGGAGCTCCTTCGTGAAGACCCCTTTGGGGAAGAGCTTCTTGGCTTCCTCATCAGGCAAGGTGGGCACAACCATGACGCTGTCACCGGGCTGGGGAGCAAATGGGAACAGTGAGGAGCTGGTAGGGTTTGATACAGGTGGCACTGCCTCCCTTAGAATGCCCAGCCCCAGGAATGTCCTGTGCAGCTCTGCCTGGAGCCAGCAGTGAGGTCTGAGTGGGAGCTACACCAGGAGACACGGGTGATGTCCAAAGGGAGAGATGTGCCATCTGCCAGCTGGGCCAATGGGATCCCACAGCCCAGCTCCTCCTCGTGGCACTTCCATGGGTACAGGATGGAGGAGTGTGAGCACCTCTGGATGGACCACAGTTTGCCTGAGTCTGCTCATCCATTCCTACTGCTTAGGCACCCCTGGACAGGGGGTGCTGGCTCCCCCTTGATTCCAAGCCCTGGGGAAAGGTGTGCTTTCCCAGGAGGTGAGTGAGCTGGCCCAACCCACTGAGAGCTTATGCTGCAAGAAACAGAAGCCTTTAGAGGCAGGGCTGCCTCCATCCGCTGCTTCCCCCACCCTGTGGGTGCCCCTCCAAGGGGGGCTGGCTGCCATTTCAGTGCCTGTTTCCAGTGCCTGGCTATGAGCTTTGCTCTGCTCCTCACCTTCCAGTCCACAGGGGTAGCAACCTTCTTGTATGCTGTGAGCTGCAGGGAGTCCACCACTCTCAGGATCTCATCAAAGTTTCTCCCAGTGGTGGCTGGGTACAGGATAGAGAGTTTCAGCTTCTTATCTGGGCCAAAAACGAATACCTGAGCACAGGGAGACAGGGTCAGGGGCTGGGCAGATTTGTCTGAGTGCTCTGCTGGATCTGCTCAGCCCTGATGTTCCTTCCTTTCCTGGGAGGTGGCGTGCTTGATCACAGGTGTCGGGACAGGGGCATGGCATGGTAGGGAGCTAGAGAACAAGTGATGCCCAGGGAATGTGTTTTTGCTCTGGGAGCTCCTGTGTCCAATGCCAGCTTGTTTTGCTACCTGTGCCCTTCTAATGCAAGCACATAAGGAGAGAGGGAAAGCCCAGCAGATCAAGTACTGGCAAAAATTAGTCTGGGAGAGGCACAACCAGGATGGGTCAACAGCAGGGCAGTGCTGTGCTGCCTCTCTCTGTGACACAACCCATGGTTCCAGCCCAAGGAAGTCATCCCAGCTCCTGAGGATGGCCATGTCCATCCAGGTAAGCTGCCCCACAAAGACAGGGCAGGATGGCAGGCCGTGGTTCTGTACTTCTGGGGAAGGCACAGGTGCTGTGGGGACAGGCACTCACCACACGAGCGGTCAGGGGCATCCCATCCTTGTCCAGCTCATCTGGGTCCAGCATGCCCAGCTTGACAGCCAGCTCCCGGTTCTTGTCAGCAATGATGGGGAAGGGGAGCTTCTCTGCAGGCTGTTCCCCATTGTAGGCATTGATGTCCTGCAGAGACAAAGCCATGGGATGTTCCTGCTCCTGGCTGTGGCACCATCAGAGACTGAGGCCAGGCAGAAACATTCAGCAGCTGTGCTGCAGGAGCTTGTGACTTGCTTGGCCCCAAGGTTGGCATAGCATAGCCAGGGGCTCGTGGCCTGCCATGAACTTTCCAGAAACCAGGTGACAAACAAGAAACCCTTGTGCCAGGCTGGACTGTGCCTTGTTCTTGGAGGGCAGTTCTTAGGCTGTCTATGCTCACATGCTGTGGACCAGCTGCTTTGCCCAGGCAGCAGGTATGGAGCAACAGGGAATTCCTGCCCATGTTAGTGACACAGAGGTTTAACCACCTTTCACTGAGAACAGTGTCCCTCTTCCAACTCTCTCCAAGTACGGGATCTAGCACTGCTGACAGATGTGTTGGTGTCACACCTCAACTGCACTGTGCTCCTAAGGAATTATTTTCCCTAGTGGCAGAGCAAACCAGCAACTGTACAGCTAACAAAGGTCCAACACTTCACAGGTCTTGTGCAAGGGACCAACTCCATTCAGTGAGTCACTCACAGCTTACTTAACTAAAGGCACTCAAAAAATAAGAGTAGAAGCCTGAGTGCAGGTGCTGGGACACTGCTCACTCCTTTCTGAACCATGTCTGGGACAGAAGAGAAAACCATCCCCCTCCACAGCACTGCAGACTCTTCTTTGTGACTCTGGTTTATGAGGTTCCTCCCTGTACTAGTTCAAACTTGAGCTGCCTCACAAATACAGGGAAACTGTATTTTGAGCATCTCCAAGCCTGGTGTGGACTTGAGCAGAGCATTTAAGTTACCCTGGAGTTTGCAGTACCACCCTCACAGGTCACACTGAGCCCCAGCAGTGCTGGGAGGAGCCTGCTCAAGGCAGCACAGGCAGAACAGCTGCCAGCACCAAAGCAAGTGTAATTCAAGGTTCCTGCCCCAGAACAGGGCAGCCTGTTCCTTCCACCCTTTTCATGCTGCAAGGGGACAGAGCTAACTGCAACGCTGGTGTGAGTCTCCCTCACACTGCTGTGCTGCATTATCAGCTCAGCTGGTAACTTCAATGTACAAATCTCTCTGCCTTCTCCAGGCTTTGAACGTGGGGGAGGAGGGTGGGCCCAGCTCAGAGGGAACTCAGGGAGGGCAGGGTCGGAAATGCTGCACCTTGGCACTGCTCAGAGCACACCAACAGCAATAAGAGCAGGCAGGCTCTGCACCCCTCCTCTGCACTGCTAGGCTGATGGTGCTGACAAAAGGGGCTGTAGCCCTGACCCAGCTGCTCAGGATGCTGCAAGCAGGTCAAATGGTGCACATGTGGCCAGATGTTTCCTTTCCAGCTTTTGTCTTTACTTGTTTTCTCCCCAGGCCTTTCTGGGTCACCCCTGCTCTGCAAAAAGGGGCCATTTATCTCGGCTGGGTTGTGGTCAGGCCTGCCTGGGAAGCAAGCAAGGAATTAGTTCTGTTGTCCTGCAAACCTGCCTTGTCAGAGCAGAGCAGGGAAGGAAAGTAGAGCTGGAGAACTCAGCTGAGGAGAAATGCTGCTGAATGACTCACAGAGTTACAGGAGGCTGCAGATGGACATCACCAAATGAGACCCACCCACCCCTCTCTTCAGAGCAGGGGCTGGAGGACGGAGAGTTTCTGAGAAGAAATACCCGAATCCTATGGAGCGTAACTTGTTCCAAACTACACATAACTTCATGACCTGGGGAGCTCTAGAAAACAGCCTCACAAACCACACCTTGTTTTGCAACAGAACACCCACGACTTGCTTCCCTATTAACTAATTTTCTTTCCAGAGTCCAAGCTGAAACCAGGCATCACTGGAGTGATTTATTCACCGCCGACTCACCAAAGTGCAGGTATCAAAGAGAGCACTGAAACCTCTGATGTGCACAGCATGTGCCAGCCAGGCCTGCTTCAGGAGCTCAGGGATTCATCCAGCCCCTGGAGAAGCAGCACACAGACTGGGGAGGTTGGAGAGCAGGTATCAATCCTTGGCTGAGCTACAGCCTTGTTCCAGGTCCTGGAGCAAGGCTCTTTTTTTGGCTAGAGATGGCTAAGAATAGCTGTGACATCTCTGGTTGGAAAGCACAGCTGCACAAAGTGGCACAAGGATTATTGGCTACACTGGCCCCACCTGCCCATTGAAATTTGGCAGCAAAGCAAGCAGAAGTTTCTTTATTGTTTCATGCAGGATTTCAGCCACCCCTTCTGCCCAGTTGCTTCCTTGTAGGCTGGGCTCCAAAGAAAAACAGCTTCATCCCCACACTACTGCTAGGAGCTTCATCCAAAGAGAAAGCAGAGGTGCATTTAGGAATGCTGCAGAGTGTTCTGCCCAAAGGTTTGCTCACTCATAGGATTTCCAAGTTTAATCTAGTGAAACACAGACTGCATGGAACACTCCACTCTTCTGTGGATTCGTCCTCATCAATGGGATCTTTTGTTCTGGAGGACTTTCACCTGTTTCATTCTGACAGGTGCTGAGCTGACACTTCCAAACCTCTGTCTCCAAGGCTTCTCTCAGCCTGACAGAAAGCTCACCACAGCTTGAATCACTGCATTCTCTGTGGTTTTTCTGGAAGGCTTTCCAACTCTGCCTCCCCTCAGCCAGCATCGAGAGGCTGATCTGCAACTTCTCCTGGTTTTACCTGAGGTTGTGCTGATCAGCAAAGTCAGCTCATTGTTCATCTCTTTTTCAGATCACCTGAGTCTGCTGAACCCCACACACCCCTGCAGGCCCTGGAGAGAGCTCAGCACTTCCCTCCCTTGACACAACTTAATGCTTTCCTGCAAGAAAGAGCCTGCCCTACACAAAGCTCATTTCATTGAAGAGCTTCTTGCAAATTCAAAGCCTTTGTAGAAGTCAGCAGTACCTTAACACAAAGGGCTTTAGCCAACCAGGAGATGAGACTCCCTTACAAAAGCACAGCCCAAACTCTCTGTTATGTTTAATGACATGTTATTTGCTAATTTGACTGCTGGCTTCAGCCAGTTTGACCAGCACAGAAACCTCATTTACTGGCATTTGTACATTGCTTTTCCCAGGCATTTCTGAGGACAATGTCCCTGGGACATTGGCCATGCACCACTCAGGTACAAATGTCAATTTAAGCAATAAGGCAGTTAACGAATTTCTAAAGCCAGTCAGTCATAAAATAATGTCCAAGTGTACACATTTCTCACCTTTAATGCCTCTTATTGCACACATCTCTTGCCCCTGGAAAATATGTGAGAACATTCCCAATTTTAAGAGCTAAGAGAATGGCAGCTAATTCATCCAGAGATTTTTACCCTCTGGCCATTTCTGTCTGAAATACTCATTTTAGACTGCCTCTAGCCCTGGAACCATTCTCCCTGGTAGTACACACAGGCTCCCTTTGAAGTTTGTCTTTAGTTCCTTTCAAGTTCCTTCACCAAGCTATTCCACTCCTCTCTCATGTTTGTTCTACATTTAACATTCTGCTGTCTGTGGTTTTATGTTTAACATGTCACTGTTTGTCCCCTGTTTTCTCTTTCCTGCCTAAGCATGAACCACAATTGCCTCCTCACTTCTGATACCTCTTTTCCTTTCCTGTTTTATTACAGAACTTTCTGAGGGTCTCTGGATAGGTTGCCTTCCTCTGAGGTTTTAGCATCACCTCCACATGATTTAAACCTATCAGCTGGTGGTGGGACAGCAGTAATATTATCTTCCTCTTGTATCAAAGTGCACAGAGCACCCTGGACTTTGTAGGGTGCTCTGTGAAGATGGAGAAGCCCTTCCTGTTCCTCCTCTGAATTTCAGTCCCTCATGCTTTGGGATGTGACATATGTAGCTCCAAGCCTGTGAGGGCTTCTCCTGTGGCTTTTGGAGCAAGGCAGCAGCTCAAGCTGCCCCCCCTGCACTCCCTACACCCCGTACCTTGCACCAGGAGAGGTGGTCCTGGACGCTGTCGATGGAGAGCGCGATCATCTTCACGTTGCGCTTGCTGAACTCGGCTGCCAGCTTTGCCGCCCGGCCCAGCTCCGTGGTGCACACAGGGGTGAAGTCCCGTGGGTGGGAGAACAGGATGCCCCACCTGGAAGGGGAGGGAAGGAGCTGGTGTGAAGGTGAGATATCATTCTGTTTTGTGCTGCAAACAAAAAGCTGTACAGATTGCATGGCATGGAGTGCAGGAACAGCTCATCTCTGATAAGGAAATCCTGCCCTGGGAACTCTTCCCTATCACTAGAAACCTCCATGAGATAAGCCCTGCTCTCAGAAACTCCTTGTACCTCACTCCCCACTCTCCCTCCAGGAGATGCTGGAATAGCCCTTGTTTCTTGACATGGAAGTGGACACAGTGCCACATGAGGAAGTTTGGGGGAGCACTGTACCCAGCGACTCCACACGTGAGGGGATGCAGATGCCAACCTGCCAGCCAGGTTATTGCACAGATGGTCACTGATTTACGAGACTGGCCATGACCCCCTACACCTCATCTCCATGAGGAGATACACATGTGTATATCATGCAACTCAAAAGAATGGGACAGGACCAAGCCTCAACACAGCTGCTGCTGTGAGATGCTAAATGCATTTCATGAAAAATTAAGAATTAATCAACTAACAGGGGAGGCCAGAAGTTAACATCATATTGTGGCTCTTGTTACAATGACACAGCCACCTCACTTTTGCCCACAGCTTGGCAGCAATGGATTTTGAGTCTTTAGAGCTGGCAAATACCAATCCTACACTTCACTGGTAAGGGAAGCAATGTACAGAGAAAGGCAGCAACGCAGCCCAGCAAGCAGCAGGATGGGCTGGAGCAAAAAGGCTCTCGGAACTTCCCTGGGGCTAAAGCAAAACCACCCCCAGCACTTCAAATTCCCTGCCAGGGACTTGTTGCACCGTTTCTCAGCTCAACACTCACAGATCTTACTGCACCGATCTCCACCTGGCCCCCAGCACCACAGCAGTGGGGGAAAGTTCTGAGACATTTGGGAATGCAGTTGGAAGGATCAAGTGAGACCCTCTGCAGCTCTGCCAGAGCCGTGTGACTGCCACGGGTCAGCAGGACTTCAGGGGGCAGTTACCCGGCCACTGGTGCTGAGTCTCTTCATACAGTAACTATGCTCCTTGAATAAATAGCAGCAAACAACCGAGGAGAAAGGTGCCACGTGTGTGACCAGGCCGGAACAGCCAGTTTCAGAAAGCCTGCAGCGAAGAGGGTTCTTTTTTTCCCCGTTTGCTTAAGCTCACAATGCCGACAGAAGGGGACTCAAACGCTGATTCAAGCCTGCCAAGCGTTGCCGGGAGTGAGTCTCAAACATGCTGTGCTTGTGTCAGAAATGGGGCAGCTGGCTGTGCGGGAAACGGTGCTCGAAGGCACGTGGCTTTCCAGGTCGGGCTCAAGCAGGACCGGAGCCCTTTGTCACTGCACCTTCGCACGCCCGGGCTCACTCTGCCGGGATGTACCCGACACCCGAGCTGGGACTAGCCCGGGCTAAGCGCTGCTCTGGTAAGCCTGGCTTTGCCGTGCGCCGGGCTCTGCCCCTTCCCTGCCCTCCGGTCGCGCAGCCGGGGACGATGGGGACGGGCGGCTCTCGCCACCGCGCTCCCCGGCAATCCCGCCGTGCCCACCCCCCGAGCTCTCCGGCGCGGGGCTGCGGCTCCACGAGAAAAACCCACCTTTTTGGAGCAAGCCCCTGGAACTGAGCCACGTACCCGGCGTGGTGACACGGGGTTCACCCCTGTGGAAGGAACGCGGTGAGCGGTTCTGCTCCATCCCCGCTCCCCGGGCACCGCCGGCGGCGCGCACATCCCACCCCCCGGCGCCCACCCCCGGCCGCAGTCACGGGCACGCCGCAACCCCAAGCACTCACGAGTCTCCTAGGAAGTCATGGAAGCGGATGCGGCCCTGCGTGGTGTCCGCCTCGAAGTTGGGCGCCTCGTCCCCCAGCAGCAGTCCCGGCATGGCCGCAGCTCTCCCGACAATTCCCGACGCGCTTCCCGCTGCTGCTCCCGGAGCCGCCGCCGCCTCTGCGCCTGCGCGCCGGCACCGCCCCCTCCCTGGCCACGTGACCGGCGGGCACGTGACGGCCCTCAGACGGCGGCGGTCGTGATGGCGACCTACGTGAGCGAGCTGGAGGCGGCCAAGAAGAGCCTCAGTGAGGCGCTGGGCGAGAACGTGAAGCAGTGAGTGCCCTCAGGGAGCGGGGGATGCGGGCCTGGGCCGTTCCGCCCGGCTGGATTGGGGTTGTTCGCTGCGCGATCCGTCCGGCCCCTCTCGGTCACTCCCGGCCCCTCGCGTTTGTGCCGTGTCTGTGCAAAACCTCCGCGCTGCTGCTGGGTGTGGGAACAGTGCTTTTCCTCCGGTGTCTGCACCGTTCCTAAAGGTGCTCAAGGAAAGACTGAGTGCAGCACTCAGTGCTGTGGCCTGGTCGACACGGTGGTGTTGGGAGGTTGGACTCGATGATCTCGGAGGTCTTTTCCAGCCGGATTGGTTCTGTGATTCCCTGCTCTTCCCTAGGTACTGGGCCAACCTGAAGCTCTGGTTCAAGCAGAAGATCAGTAAGGAGGAGTTTGACCTGGAAGCGCGCAGGCTTCTCACGCAAGACAATGGTAAAAAAACCCCTTGTGTGTCATTTCCCTGCCTTGCCCTGCCAGGCGTGGGAAGCTCCTCCCGGCTCCATGGTGCTTCCTGAAAGTGGAAAATGCTGTGGGGGAAATAGGAGTGGCCAGGCCTCCAGCAGCAATGGAGTTAAAATGGTGTGAGGTGCCCTGGCCTGCGTGGGGAAGTCCCTTTGTAACTTCGGCACTGACAGGCAATTTGGCCTTGTGTAAATGTGGTAAAAATGTAAAATATGCTGTTCCAGCAACCAAAAAGCCTTTTTTTAACATCACTGTGGAGACACAGTCCGTTTTATATTTTGCGTTTGGTTGTGGCTGAAGTAGGGGAGGGAACCCTGAGTTCACCTAGGTGAGTTTGCTGCAGGCAGGTCCTTCCTGGCCTTTGGGAATGGCAGGTGGGAGTGCTGAAGGGTGAGATTCCTTGATCCTTGCTTCTCTGTGTGTCTGCAAACACTGCTGGGCATTGCTGAGCTCATTGTGGGGACTCCTGGCTTCCGTATTCATGATCTCTGTAGGGAAGGGCAGGGAGCATTTTGGTGCTCAGACTCCAAAGAGGATCCTGTAACCGTCTGATCCTGCCTATGAAGTTGTTTTCCCTTTCTCTAGTGCACGATTACTCTATGTCCCAGTAAACCTCTGCAAAGAAGTTCTGTTTTGTTAGAACCTGTTTGAGTTGACTTCATCTTTGTGGGGCTGATTCTCATTTTGGTGGATTTTCTAGCAAAACCAAAAGCACTGCAGTCTGGTGCCTGCATGGCAAGAGGGGACAGCTGCTCCTCCTCATACTGACTGAATACACAGCGACTCATCAAGTAGCTGTAACACTTTGTGTGTGTGTAATGCTGAGAAGTGACCTAATTGTTTTCCATGCTGCGTGTAGTGTCTTTTGTGTCGTTGTCATAACAGTAGATTCTGAGCCCAGTAGAAGTAAACTCTCGAAAAAACTTAAATTGAAAACTCTACCTTTGTAACTGAGCAGGTGGGGAGAACCCAGCTATGGGAAAGCTTAGGGAGCTGCTTTAGGATGGCTTTGAGGGGGTGTTTGTGGGCACTGATGTGCTGCTAATGAGCTCTCTCTCTCTCCACAGTCCACTCTCACAACGATTTCCTCCTGGCTATTCTCACCCGATGCCAGATCTTGGTTTCTGCCCCAGGTAAATCCTGAGAAGCCTCATTAAACACTTGGTGTAACACTGTGCCACCTGTGTGTTTGGGGTGTGTGTACACAGTACCCCAATTTTCTGAGCCTTAATATTCATGGTTTTTTTTCTACACAGGCAAAAAGATAGTAAAATAGTGATTCAGCTGATTTCAGCAGAGATCCTTCTATGACTAAGATGTGTGTGCTTGGTTAGAGGCTGATGCTGGAGTGCTGCCTGTGATAATCTGGTTTGATTTCTGGATTGGGTGTCTGCTGTGAGTTGAAGGGTAAAGGCAGATGCAGCTTTCTTTTTCATCTGCTTTGCTTACTACTTTCTCTCTCTTCTGTGCTTTGTTCCTCTCTCTACGGGGAAGGCCATTTTGGAGAGCTGGGTGTTCCTGACTGATTTTGATTTCAAGTACATATCTGATAGAAAAGTGCTTACAGTGAGCCTTGTTTGAGCTATGACCAATTAACCCAATCATCTGCAGATAGTTAACATTTTAACTTTGTGAGCATCTAGAGTCAAACCATAACACAGTTTAACTGTGAGTGTCTAGAATGGCTGTCCTCAGGGTTGCAGGGTGTGTTTTGTTTGGTCTCCAAAAAAACTCTCAATGCAGAGCTGTGGTAGGGCAACTGAGGTGCAATTCACGATCTGGAACTGCTATGTAGGAGGGGAGAGAAAATTGTTACAGCTCATATGGGCTGAGACCTGAGAGATGAGTTTCTTGAGAGAATACCTGTTATGGAGGTGCCTGTTGTAGCAAGAGGAAGTAAAACCTGAAAAATTCATAGATGCCCGCAGGTTTTTGGGTTGGAGCTGGTCCTTACCTGTACCAGCTGTGCTGTTTAAATGTTAATCACCCCCACCTGCAAACTTGCTTTGTTTGCTCTTGATTGAACTTCAAAAACACTTTGTGTGTCCTAAACTTGTGCCCTTTAGGGGTCTGGACTCAATATTTATGTCTGAATCTGCTGCTCCTTGTTTTTGACTTAGATTGATTATAAAATCAATATAAGATGGATCATAAAAAGAAACGACAAGAACAGTGATTCCCCTGATTAATACCTGGAGCAGCTGAGTCTAAATGAGGAGAGGGAGGGAGGGAGACTGTCTGTTTTCTGAGCTCAGCACTGAGCTGCTGTGAGTGTTGGGGTAGAGTTCATAGCTCAGAGGTCTTGCATCTGAGAGACAGTGGTCAGGTTAGAGCCTCTTGCCATGTGACTGAGGCTGGAGTCGTTTATTCCTGTGTGCACACTCTGGGCTTAGCTGTACTGAATGTCATTTGTCTCTTTAGCCAGTCTGTTTATGCCACTTAGTCATGGCAGCTGATCTGCAGCTGTCTCATCAAGATTTCTCAGCAAGTTCTCCCAGGTGTCATTTTTTTAAGGCTGTTTAGGAATGTGTTGAAGGTAGGAGCCCCAGCAGGGCAGGGTCCTGCTCCACAGGTGCCTTCCAAATGCTCATTATTTCCTGCCTGATTTTCTTTAATTTCAAGTCCTTGGAGGTGGTTTTCTCTTGTCCCATTGCAGTTGCTTTCTCCAGAACCCTTGAAGAACCCTGGTTGTAGTGGTTCAGCAGGTCAGTGACAGCATGTAGTGGTGAGCCAGCTGGCCACGATCCTTACTCAGTGCTGGTCACCTTCAGGGCTTTCAGGCAAGTCTTGGCTGGCTCTGTGTCCACAGGTTGCATAAGCCAGCTTGAAATAAGTTAGTTTAGTTATGGGTGTGTGGTCTTAAAGACATGGCTTGGTGCTGTGGAGCTAACAGTGCATTCTGCTAGTCCCTTCTGGAATCTCAGTTTTGCTGTCCACGGATGAGTGCAGGGTCTCCCAGTGATTTGGGGGCTGATATGTGCTCTTTCTGGGCCACTGACAGTTAAATCTCACTATCAGCTTGTGTGGTGCAGGGTTGTATGTGCAAGCCCACAAAAATGCGGTACAAGTGGAATACTAGCTGTTAACATCTAGATTTCTTTTTCTTCCCCTAGATGCCAGTCTGACACCTGCTACTTTTTTTTTGGTTTGGTTTGGTTTTTTTCTTCTTTTTTTTTTTTCTCCATGTAATAATGGAAAGCTAACAGGCTTTTGTCTCAACCACTGTCTTTTGGGTAGAAGGTGTTTACTTCATGATTCATGGAAACAAGTAACTTTAAAGAAGTGTTTTTGAGGCACTTGGCATGCCATCACAAGGGTTACTGATGCATGTACTTTCCACCTTCATGTGAGAGATAAGGGGAAAGAACCATACTTAAAATGCTATTTTGTATTAAAAAATAATCTTGTGGTCAGTGGTAAAATTGTACTTGATGTTGTATTGGAATAAGAACCCTTGGGGAAAGTATTTTTTAGTAGTGATTATAACATATGTTGAACCATGCAAACAAACCCATCTGATCCCAATTTTGCTGCCTCTTGTAGTAGGGGGTCCACCTGGGATTTAGGGGAGGATTGGGTGATTGTGACCCATTTTGAGAATGCTTTGCATTTCCTCCTCTCATTTGCTTAGGCTGTTGGTCACCCAAACTTCAAATCCCAGTTCCGCAGACTCTGTGGCATGGGATGTTTAGAGCTTGGTGGTGGAGAGGGAGGGAGTTGTGTTGTCTATTCTGATGTGAAGGATGACCATTTGGGGTCAGCTCTCCTGGCCCCTCCTAACTCCTTGTGCACTGACAGGCTCCTCACTGGTGGGATGGGGTGAGGAGCAAAAAAGCCCTTGACTCTGAGTTAGGGTTGCTCAGCAGGAATGAAAACATGCCTGTGTTATCAGCATTACTCTTAGCACAAATCCAAAACACAGTCCCATACAAGCCAGTATGGAAAATATTAACCATCTTCAACCCCAAACCAGCACACTGTGATTTTTTTCTTCCCCCCAAAAAATCCATCGAGAGGAACTCTGGTTTAAATCTTTTCTTAACCTTGCATGGACTTGCTTACTCAGCTTACCTTGTTTGTTGGACAGTTGTAACAGTTTCTTCAGTTAATATATGTCTTGCTTGAACTGTTACCTCCTTTCTTAGCTAAATGTTAACAATAAAACTGAAACAATTGCAAACACTTGAGTTAGTGATGTAAGGATTTAATTTATTTAATAGTAGTCTGAAGGCAATTAAAAGATGGTTCAGTGAATTAGAACTCAGATGGAATAACAGGAGCATTTTATTTTATCAGGTTTGTCTGCAGGCTTTGCTTAGAGGGCTTTCAGCTGTGAGATGAGCTCAGGTTGCTTGTGTTTGCTTCTCTCCAGAGTGCTGAGAAGGGGGGGAAAGTAAGAAAATGGAAGTGTGAGTTTTTGGCAGAGGAGAGTCAGCAGAATATCTGCCAAATAGCAGCAGAATACCTGACCAGAACCCTTGTTCCTGCAAGAAGATTAAAACATACAAACAACCCCCCCAAACTGAAGGTCAAGTAAATGGGAGTGAGAAATGTGTGTTTTCTCTGCCTGTCTGCTTCCTTCTGTGGTGACTTTCTCTATATCTTTGTCCTTTCCTCATGTAGCACATCAGGAAAACCTGACAGGTTCTGTCTGGACTGGCTGGTGCCATCATGGTGGTGCCGTGCAGACGTGGCAGCTTTTAGAAAAGTGTTATTATCTGTTGCTGATCTTGGAAGGCAGAGCAGCAGCCTGTGGCTTGTTAAGGTCTGATTCCTTCTCTAGCAAGATTAAATAAAAGCCGCTGACATCTTTCACATCTGAGCCAACCCAGCCTTGTCATTTGTAGCCAGGAAGACCAGTACTGGTTTTCTTAGAATGCTAGAGGGAAATTTTGCTTTCTTCATCTAGTGCCTCAGGCTTGGTAATATGAAAACTTGGAAAAGGAACCAAAAAATCTGCTATGGGTTCATTATAGTGGAGAATAGGAGATTGTATCTCACCTTTTCCTTGTTTTAAGCTGAGTCTGGCTAAGTTCTTGTTAAATGCACATGTTGAGTTTCAATTAAGTTGCATCTTTCGGATCTGCTGTCAAAGCCTAAAATTTAGTTGCCATTTAATTTAAAAGCTACTGTGTCATTTTTTTAGAAAAGATATTTTGAAAATTCAGACTTGGCTGTAACATTGTATCTGTAGTACATTGTCAGAGAAAAGACAGAGAGGAGGAAGTTTGCAATTTCCGTCTCCATCCACTGCACTTTCTCTGGTCACACAGCTGAGGGTACTGGCATAAGTGGAGCTGTGTGAGAATTCTGGCAAGGAGGAAGGGCCTGGGGTGTGGTGACATTAGGAGCTAGAGGTGTGCTTGTATTGAGAGCTCTGGAACAGCACAGATCATTTGTGTGTCTGTCCTTAGTGCACCTAATCCCCCCTGACTAGAAGGGGTCTGACCTGCTATGGAGGAGAGGAGGAGGGAGAATAATACTTACAAAGACCAAAACATCTGAGAGAAGTAGCATTGTTTTGATGATCCCGATGAAGGGCAAGTGTGGTCTTTGACGTGGTTCTCCACAGTAGTTTCCAATGCCCCATTATTAAGGCCTCTCCTGTGATGTATTAATGAGTAGTGACACCAGCCTTATGATTTTCAGGGATGTTTTGTTTATTATCTTTCAATTTCTTAAATTGACCAGTGGATTTTGACAACGGGGTTTGTACCCCATGGGTTTCCACCTTTCTAATAGGGTGTAGCTAAACTTCATGGTTAACTTTTTTTTAATGTAGGAAGAATGTGCCATCTCCATGTGTGTAGGTTGTTTCTAATAGCTCTTAGCAGCTGACCATTCAAAAACTTCACCTGAGTCCTCTAGTTTAGCCTGATCCTTACAGTCATGTATTAGAAATTTTTTTTCCACTGCAGAGAGCACTGTGCCTGTTCTCCAGCTGTGAGTGTGGGAAGCTCGCCATAGCCAAGGTCTTTTTGCCAGCCTCATTCCTTACAAACAGGGCTGTGGTGTAACTGTATTTATGAATTCCTGACTACAGCAAATTAAACATAGTTAATTCTTGATTACAGCAAATTAAGCATAGTTGGGACAGCCAGAGATCAACTCACAGATTGGTGTGAAGCTGGTGAGAACTGCGGCAGCCTGTTGGGAGCAGGAGAGAACCACAACTGGGTGTTGCTCAGTGAGTGTGCCTGAGGCTAGCCAGGTTATGGGTGGTGAGATGTAGAAAGGCTGCTGTCACTTCTTGTCCCTGACTAGAGGAAATGGCAAATTCTGGCTGAGTTATGGCCAGGGAGTGTTTAAGACATTGCTGTGCTGTCAGAATTGCCTCGCAGCTGAGCTTCAGCCTCTGCTTTGGAGGCAGCTGAAGTCCCTTCAGAGCTGAGCTGTCCAAGCTCCCTGGAGGTGGGCAGGGACCCAACTCGGGGCATGCTCTGCTCCAAAGGAAAAGGATGCTCACTTACAGTGCAAAACCAGGGAAGGAGGGTATTGGAGGTACAAAGCAGAGGCTGCCTCTGTAGCCACTAGAGGGCTGTCCAGTCTCTGAGTTGCACTTGTTCCCTGTCAGCAAGTGCACACACAGCCAATGTAGTGCTGTCGTAAGCTCCAGTGTTCCTGAAGGAATTAATTGCTCACAGATGCTGCAAACCTGTCAGCAGGAAATTTGCTAGGCTGTCCTTGCCAAGAGCTGTGTGATTATCAGGATGTGGTTTGGCCTACTGTAGGTGTAGCTGTGACACAGCTTTTGAGCTGATGATGTAACTAAATATATTTATTTATTGGTACTAAACAGTAACCTCTTTTTCAGCTGTTTGCTCACTGGTCACATTAGTGTTATCCTGCTCCTGGGCTCAATGGCCTCTGCAGTTTTTCCCCCCCCTCCTCTTCAGTGTAACAGAACAATCAGCTATGGTTTAATAAGGATCCATGACAAAGCTTGCTGAAGCAGAAGGAGGACTAGGGAGTCATACTGCTTAATCCAGATGGTTTAACATCTGACCTAATCCAGGAATTGGTGGGAGGAGAACCCACCTTTAGGCAAGCTCTCAACAAATGACTTTTTCCTTTCTTTTGGCTTTCATGACAGGCTGTGCTTATCTCTCTCCTTTCACTATGGGTTTTGTGTGGACAGAAATTGCTACATAAGTCATGGGTGATGAGTGAGTCAAACTAGCAAGGGGCTGACAAAGGAAGAGAAGGGCTACCAAAAGTGTTCTCCCCTCAGAAGACCTTCTTCTGGGCTGTGGCTGTTAATTTTGGATTAAGGCTTAGCAGGTGGCCAAATGTTAAGGGTTTCATCCTGGCCCTAAATCAGCAACACCAACTGAGTGTTTTTTTTGGTTTTGTTTTATTTTTAATTTTCCATTTGTAGAAGGTGCTGGATCTCTTCCATGGCCAGGTGGCTCTGCAACTAAACCTGGAAAACCCAAAGGGAAGAAAAAGATTTCTTCAGTTCGCCAAAAGTTCGATGTAAGTGTGTCTGTGGTTCTCTTTACACATCTGCCAGATTCTTAAAGCAAGGGATTTCCTATTTATTCAGGCAGTCAGACAGAATTCTGTGATTACCTCTGCAACCCAAAGTTTTAGAAGCAAGATATTCCTTGGGTGTAATGTTTTTAGAAGGTCCAGTTGTTCCAGAGCTGAAGATGCCTTTCAAAGGTGCCGTCTTCTGGTGGGTGACACAGAAATGTGCAGGATCCAGTTCACTTTGCAGCAATGGCTCTGTACCTCCACCTAGCACTGTCACACCCCTGTTCTGCAGTTGCTTCTGTACTGCCAGACCAGTGTGGAGGGGCCTGGTGTGACAGAGATTTGGGATGAGGCACTCTCTTCAACAAGTAGGGTTTGATAAGGTGCATAGAGCCCTTCTAGGGACTACAATTAGGCACTGTGTGTGGGCTTGAGACCAGTGTTCCAGAGGGATGCAAGTCCAGCTGAAAGCTCCTTGTATATAGAAATTGTTGAAATACTTTTGCAATGCTCATAGCTGCAACCTAAATTGTGATGTTCTGAATTCAGTCTGTGTTACCTTGTCTGTCTAAAAACTTCACTTTAACTCTTCAGTTCAGTAGCAAGTATCTGAGAGTTTGAGAAGCAAGCTGTGGTGTAATGGAAGGCTTAGAATTTGATTTGCTCAGTACCCCTACAATACACCAGACTTCTAGTGTGTGTTTATACACGTGCTCAGTCATGCTTGGCAGTAAGCACTGTATGAAGTGCATGTTATGATTAATGGGCTTGTCTGGTACTAGAGGAAGTCCTGAGTAGCGTGAACTTGGAAGTGCCTTGGGATTTCATAATGTTTCCCTCACTGGTCAAAGTAACAGCTGTGAATGATCACAGTAGGTTTCTGCTCTCCCAAACCACATTCCTCTTGAGAGTTGTTTACGTTTTGAAGGTCTTTTTTTCCAGGAATGTGATTTTCCTGTAACGAAAGCATAAGTCTTCAGAATTATGGGGAGGGAAACCTGCTTTCACATCAGTAGTGGATGGACTGGTTTTTCACTCTGAGTTAAATGCCACACTGTCCTTTGACTGAAGCAGCTCCCCTTTCTCCCTGGAAACTAAGATGTGAGAAATCCACTTCACTGCATGTTCATTGTTCATATTTAAAGATTTGTGTTTGTCCTCGTGCCCTATAAGGGCCTTGCAGCCATCTCCATTCCAGAGCTGTGGGAGAGTAGAGGGCCAGGAGTTGTTGGGGGTATGATGAGTCATGTTCCCTTGTGGGTTAGAGTTGGGCCAAGCACATGTCTGGGCTCAAGGATCAATAATTTACATTTGCTTTGTTCCTCACTTTATTTGGGGACTGAGGAGAGGAGGACTGAGGAACCACCACAGGCGCTCAGAGCTTGAGACACAATGCAGCTAAGGATTTGTGCTGGAATACATATGGCCTGGGAAATGCCACCTTCTGGTATGAATTCCTATTCTGTGATGAGTTTTTTCCCTAAAAACCGAGTCAGTTCTGAAAAATAGTCATAATCCATCTCAGAATTAGTGGCTGCTCAGTAACACAGCTCTGCTTGGAGTAGTGAAAGTGCACAGGGAAACTGGAGTATGAAATTAGGGCTGGAATTGGGCTAAGTTTAAAGCATTAGAGAGATGTAAGAATCAATCACACAAGTTTAGAATCAAGGGTTTTAATCTAGAAGGAAACTGTACAGAGAGTAAGTAAAAATATACCCTTCTGTACAAGAAATGACTAAATAGACGAGAACTCTTCAGCATGGAAGGAGGTGTCTGAGAGATGTGGAAGTCCAGTCACTGGCCTGGGTAATGTGAAAGGAGATAAAAAGGACGGTGGCTGACCATATTTGGGACTCACAGGAGAATCAAACAAATCTAGCATGTGGGAAGGTGCAGAGCAGACCAGAGCAGGTGAGTCTTCATGTGGTGTGTAGAATTTTGTGCTGCAGTGTGTTGTGGATACCCAACGTTCAGGTTTGGGGTGCTGCTGGACAAGTTCAGTGAAAGGATACCAACACTGACTTAGCAATTTCTTCAGTTGCAAGTCAAGTCATTGGGGGTTTGGAGAGTATCTTGGGGAGGATTTTTTGTGTTTTTATAGGTGTATGCTTTCAGCTTGGAGAAGGTATGTCCTCTCGATGAACCAAAAGGTCTGGATGAATATTATCTTATGCTTTAATGTTGTGTTTGTGACAGCACCGGTTCCAGCCTCAGAATCCACTGTCGGGAGCCCAGCAGTTTGTGGCAAAGGATCCTCAGGAAGATGATGATTTGAAGCTGTGCTCTCACACCATGATGCTGCCAACACGTGGCCAGCTGGAAGGAAGGATGATTGTAACTGCATATGAGCATGGGCTGGACAATGTCACCGAGGAGGCAGTGACAGCTGTTGTTTACGCTGTGGAGGTGAGGCTGGGCTGGGTGGCAGCAGTGGTCTCATGACACCAGCAGCAAAAGGCTCTCTGTGTGCAAGTCTAGGGCGTTGTCCCTCAGCATGGGGAGGAATCCTGCTGCTCTGATTGTTCTCCAATTGCCCTTTTGCCCCAGAGTAATGTGAGAATCAAGAGGCTTCCAGGTTTGTAGTGCCCTAAATGTAAAGTCTTGGACTTCTGCCTGCAAGTGGTAATTGTGAAGTACTTGCACAGTACCGCAGGCATGCTTAAGTAGCTGTTGTGGAAAATACTGTTCCTGTCACTTAAAAGCAGGGACAGAATGGGAGTGCCAGTTTGACCAGTTCTATCAAAAGCAACCTGTTAAAGGCACAGTGTCTGGCCTGGCCATGAAGCAACAGGATCGGGTGATATCTACAGGTGGTGCCCTGGTTTGGCTTTGGCCATTGGTGGTACCTCACTTTACACGTCTCAGGAATGACCCAGCCACTGCTTGGAGCATTGATGTGTGAATGGCTTTCTGCACTCAGGATGTGGAGGCCAGCCTGAATTCCCCATCTGCGAGTGAGGCCAAATATAGAAGTTGTCTGCTTGTTTTTTTCATGTGATTCCTTCTCCAGCACTTTTCAGGCCAATGAAAAAGATGAGTGAGTGGCTTTTCACTGTCGTTTCAGGGCCTGTATTTCAGTTCAAGTGTAACATCTAATGTCAGTTATGAAATCTTTACCTTAATCAGAGGTTGGGAATTTCCTAGCATTGAAGACACCCCTTTGACATTTGAAGCAGGACATCACATACTAAAGTATAGTTGCCAGGCTGATGCTTACAGTATTCACAAAGTGCCATGTTCTCTGTATCCATCTGCTGGATAATGAAAACATCCTGTAGCTTGTCCAGATATTGGTTCTCTTCCATCTTTAGGTCCTTGTGGTCATAGCAGCACTCCTTCTGTCTTGCCAGTTGTGAGGCCCTTCTCCTAGCCATAAGTGTCCTACACATCACCATATGTCCTAAGATTTGGTTTTTGTTGCAGAACCATCTTAAGGACATTCTGACCTCTGTGATATCCAGGAGGAAAGCCTATCGTCTGAGGGATGGCCATTTCAAGTATGCCTTTGGAAGCAATGTCAACCCTCAGCCATATCTGAAGAACAGTGTTGTGGCTTATAACAATTTAATTGAGTGGTAAGGAGATCTCACACTGATAATATAAATGGATTTTGCTAGACTTGGAATAACTCCATGGTTCAGTTTCTTCTTTTATTATTTTGCTTTCACACACTAGGAAGGCATTGGTATGGAGGATTTTACAGCTAAACAGGGAGTGAGAATATGGGGATTTCCCAGCACTGGACTGTAGGACCAGGACTATTAGACTTCTGTTCCTTACCTCTGCTTGTCCATCAGTTTATTACTGCTTTTTGGAAACTTCAGTAACACAGGAATTCATTGCCTTTAGGCCTGGCTGTTGTGCCATAGGATTGAAATGTCAGTGAGGGCCTGCAGGACACTGCCATCCTGATATTTCCTACATTCAAGTGTGTTTATGGTTCCTTGGCACATATTTCCAGTTAGCAGAGCTTCGAGGTCCTCTTGTCTGGAGCCTCAGTGTCAAAGAGTTTGTGCAGTGCATCTGGCAGCATGGGTGTATGAGAAAGCAGTTTTGTTTGCCTGTGGCAGCTTCTAGCAGTTGACAGGAGGTCGTGGGTGTTTTAAGATTTGATTATAGCACTACAAACAACTCTGCCTAATTGCCTGTGTTTCAGTTTAATGTTGTGTGTGCCTCAATTTTTATACTGGATAGAAATTGTTGGCTGCAAGGAACAGAAGTTGCACAGCCAAGAACATTTAAGCAGTGCTGAGGCATGTTGAGGATCTGTCTGCACTCTTTTTATGAAACTGGAATTTTAAAGAAATTTTTATTAGAGCTGAAATAATTTTACGTACACATGGGCCACATCAGCTGGTGCAGAAAAGCAGGGCCCCTGCTGTGTGACTGCTCCAGCTGGTGCTGTTTTTGTGACGTCTTCCTGCCTGCTCTGCCCCCAGCCCCCCGAGCAGCGCGACGCCCTCAGCAGGTCAGAGCCTGGCCCCCCCGCCCGCTCCTGACGATGCTGAGCAGCAGGCAGCCCTGCTCCTGGCCTGCTCTGGGGACACTCTGCCAGCCTCGCTGCCTCCAGTCAACATGTACGACCTCTTTGAGGCATTGCAGGTAAGCTGGTCGTGTCACACCTTCGTGTCACAGGCAGCGCTGTCCTGGGTGCCAGCTGCCAGTCTTAGACATGGTTTACATGCATGGAGGGGGGATTGTTTTCTCCTCCTATAGACTCTTTCTGTCTTTGCCTCTCAGATTCTTTGGCTTTGATTTGCTCCCAAGGTTAACTCATGGTTTAATGCCTATTCTGCTCTCCTTGGTCACAGAGCTGATGAGGAAATCCCTGTCTCACAGCTGTGCAAGAAGGGTAAAGTCTTGCTCTGCAGCAAGACTGCAGTGATTATATCAGAACTGAGCTAGACAGGTTTTGAGAGTGCTGCAGCAAAATAACTTACCTGGCATGTCCCTTCTTACCTCTCGTGTTCCACCTGGGTATTTAGAGGAATACTTGGTCCTGGCATGCAAACCACTGCAGTGGATTAACTATGATCACCCCAACCTTGAGGAGGCTGGGTGAATTTTCCTTGGAGATGTATGGCTATGGTTCCCTCCCTCTCTGGCAGCTGTGGGGACATTGCCTACTTTGAATGTCTAAAATTAGCTGTGAGAAATTCCCCCTTGATGATCTCTGCTGTTGTGAGGAGGCCTTGGGGTTTTGTCTCACAGATGTGGATAACAGACCAAAGCTCACCCAGAGTGAACCAGAGCTCACCCTTAGAAAGTGGTGTGAATTGGCTGGTGGGAGTAGCTCTCCCTGTGAGACAGCCTTTATTCCCACTCTGCAGGGCTGGCACTCAGAGCATCCTGGGGGTAGAGGGAGGTTATTCCCTGGGCAACATGGGGAAATGTCTATGGAAGCAGGCAACTTATTTTCGAACATGCATTTCCAGGTGCACAAAGAAGTTATCCCTGCACACACAGTCTATGCTCTAAACATTGAGAGGATTGTCATGAAACTCTGGCATCCAAACCACGAGGAGCTACAGCAGGACAAGATCCATCGGCAGCGCCTGGCAACAAAGGAGGGCCTCCTGCTCTGCTAGAGCTGGGCCAGCCCTCAGGTGGCTCCAGCCTGTTCCTGGGACTTGTCATTTGGATGCTCCTTACAAACCTGTGTCAGCATCTCCAGGAGGATGTAATTTATGAGTCAGCTTTTCCTATGGAAATGTGACTGAGTTGTGGGACACTTCCTCTGCCTCCCCAGAGTCATGTGCCATGGAGTACTTGCAGCAATGCCACTGAATTGGAAAAGAGAAACAAGACACTTCTTCAAGGACTTTTTTTTAGGAAAAATAAATGTGAGAGTGTAAAGAGGTTTTTTTTTAAATAAGGTGTGCTGTTGTCTTCTTTTGTGAGCATGGAGAATCTGCCTCCTTGCCCTCCCCTCTTAGGTAGTTTCCCTCCTGAGCTCAGACTTGAGAGGCCTTGTCCAGCTTCTGTTGCAGCTGGTGGGATCCTTTTCATTTATTGGTTACGGGGTGGCCTCTTGTGAAAATGAGCGATTCTGTAAGCTGACCTGAATTGTTCCTCTTTTGCCTGGGGAATTTCTGATTAGAAACTGTGACAAAACAAGGCAAAAAGGGAATTGTCTTGATGGTGGAGATTCCTTGGATTTGCAGCATGAACTGCAAACTCTCATATCACTTCCTTGTGAAAATATGCAGCCTTGTATTACTTCATTATAAAATTACACAGGCACGCCTTTCGACATGGGAGATGTGCAGATCACTGTGTAAAAGGAGAAATTCCACCTGCTGGATTTCAGGTGCTCTGCTGTATTCCTGAGTCAGCTGTGGGAATGAGCTTATTATAAAATGAGAATTCCATTAAAGTGTCTTAATTACTGCATGACCTGGTTTTGACCTCACACATGAAGGTACCTGCTGAAGTATGACTCACTTATTGTGCCTCCAGATCAGTGGAATTGAAACAGCTTCTCAGGGGGAATGTGAAAGGGGAAGCTCATGGTTCCACTCCATTCTGGTTTTCCTATTTGGATAGGAGATTTGTCTTATTTCTTGTGAAATTTTCTTCTGAAGTTTTCTTCTCTGCTGTACCTCCAGGACTGCAGAGGGTGCGGATCTGCGATGTTTCTTCCCAGTTACTGTTCTTGTAACTTCCTTTCCTGACCCCCAACCGTTCATGTTGGACCAGCATTGTAATAAGGGGCTGTGCAGCTGTCATTGTGTTCCTGGCTTTCCTGCATCCCCTTTGGGATCTGTTGTGGAGTTAAGCAGGGCAAGAGGCAGTGTCTGGGCAGGTATTGGTGGCTCTGTTAATGAGAAGATCATTTTAGTATTATGAAGAAACTGGGAAAGGCAACAACAGAGAGGGCCTAGCAGGATAGGAGCAGTTGAAGGTAGGTCTGGCAGTGTGTGGTTAAGAGGGGAGTGGGAGAGAAAAGATGGATGATTTCTTTTGGTCCTCTTCTTTTGACTGCTTTGTTTTTCTGTATTTAACCTGGTCAGAGAGAGCTTGAGCTTAAAAGTTGACTTCAGTGGCTTTTAAAAGTTTTTTTTTTAAAAAACTTTTAGAAGTTTTTAAAGGAAATGTTCAACCTTAGTAACTGTATGGTGGTGACATCATCAAGCCACCTGAAATACAGACCTTGGGGTGTGGGAGGGAGATTTCCCAGATAATTGTGATGCTTCTGGTACAAAATGAAAGCATTAAGTTTGTTTGCTAGAAACTCTGGGGCAGCTTGGAGGATCTCAGATCTGAAGAAAGCACCCAGCCTCCAACAGCATTGCAAGTGGGTTGTGAAACAAAATGCTGAGTATGGCACTATAATCTCATTCCTATTTGCCTGAGCTGTGTTCTGAAGAGCCAAGTCATCTATTCCACACTCAAAAAGTGGGTTATTTGGTATGTATGCTAGACAACAAAGGCTTGAACAAGGAACTTAGGTCAGCTGTGTTTCAGAGATCTGAAAACTAAAGGCACACATTCTCAAAGCACTTTCCCATGAAGTGTGAATTTTTGAGAGAAACAATGCTTTACAGGCTTCTTGGGTCATGGAGCTGCATGGGATCACAGACTATTCTGAGTTGGAAGGGAACCACAAGGATCACGAGTCCATCCCTTAAGTGGATGGCCCATATGGGCATCTGAACCATTATAAGCACCATGCTCTAAGCAACTGAGCTAATCCCTGTGGCTGCTTTGTCCACCCCCTGCTGAAAGAAGGGCCAAGCTCAAAATTATAGCAGGTTCCTTATTTCCAGAGATGAGACCAGAGAAGTTGTCATTTCCAGTTCAGTGTGTGACCTGCCCCGAGAGCAGGGTGCTGGTACTGACAGGTATCACTGGTAGGCTGTGACATATGTCTGTCTTCACTACAGTAGCCAGCCCTCTAAAATAAATAACACTGCTGAACTTCAAAGCAGCACAGAAATTAGTTGGGCAGGGTCTGTCTGGTGCCCCAAGATCCACCAGAACCTGCCAGATGTGTGGCAAGCTGAGCTTGAGCAAAACTGTTCTTGACACATGCTACCTGATAAACTTAGAGTGGAACTTCATAGTTATCTTGGACAACCTGGTGTGCTTTTAGTGGCCTTCACCCCTGACAGCTTTTTCCTCTGACCTGTGCTTCTTGCTGCAGGCCTGGAATTTGTTGTAGTCATCCTGGAAAACAGAAAGACAGAAGGGAAGGAATAAGAGATCACCTGCCTTGTCCTCAAGAGTGAGAATTGCATCTTACCCTCTTAACCCAGTAGGAACTGTGCAGTGTACTGAAAGTTGCCACTTTTGGAATTTGTATTGCTTCTGCTTCCACTTCCAGATCTGTAGTGAAAGACCACTGGCCACCTCATGAAGAGGAGGAAAGAGTGCTCAAGAGCTTCACCGGGCTTGCTTCATGGCCTGAGTTGGGGTGAAGTGTTCATCTCATTGCAGATGTCATCAGTGTGATCTGCATCCCTGCGAGTGTAGGATGCAGAAAGAAAATCTGTTGCTTTTCAGACAGTTTCAGCTGCCAGACCTGGCTGTCTGACCAAGCCTTTCCAGTTGCATGCCATCAGGATCTCAGGGGTGTGAATGCAGCCCTCCTCAACACTCCCAAACAGCCAAATCCTCGCTCTCCAGACTGGTGAGCAGGAAAGATGGTTTTTGTTGGTGTTTCACAGCCTGTGAGCCACATCTCCAGCCCTTGCCCTGTGACCTGCTGGGAGCTGTGCCCAGGAGCAGGCTGGATGCCTGGCTGGGAGGGTGCTTGGCATCTTGCTCTGCTCCATCCAGATTGCCTAGGTAAACACAGGAATCATCTCGGAGGAGGGCTCCCTCAGACATGATTCCTGATTAAAGAGGATCAGCTTCAGCCTTGCCTCGCTGGGGCTGTGTTGGTTATCATTAAAAAATATCGTTTCCATTTGAATTTCAGAACAGAGTTTCCCTGTGGTGGGCTGGGTTGTTGTTAATTAAAGGCCCCCACAATCAGATGTCTGCTGCTGTGCAATGAGAGCCGCTTCGGAAATGCCACTGCGATAAGAACAACGAGTAGGAGCTGGGGCTGCTTTCATCTCACGAGAAGGGCTGCTGGCCTTTCCATGGAGCACCCTGTAACCTCTTTGAATCCTTTGAAGGCTTTTAAACTGTGCTTTGGACTGCCTCAGCAGGGCTCTTGCCCAAGTCCTGGCAGATGGGTGTGTTCTCCTCCCCTGCTGCTCCCTCCATGTGCACAGCTGGCCGGCCCTGCGTGCCGGGAGGTGATTTGGCCCTGGCTGAGCAATCTTCCCTGTGCTTCTGTTTATATCTCACAGAGATGCTCCAGCTGGATTTGGCAGGGGAACAGCAGGTGCTTGTTTGTCTAGTCTTTCTGTGAAAGGTAGGCTTGATTTTCAGATATTTATGGTTTGTTGGTGTGTTGTTGATGGGAGCAGCTACTCTGTTTTTCCCTAGAGCAACATAAATATTTCAGACTTCTTTTTTCCACTGAAACTTTAATTTGTCACTAAAATACTGTTTTCCCATTAAAAAAAAAAAAAGCACAAGGCAGTTCAGCCTGCTTTATTTTTGCCTCTGTCTCCAACCTCTCCAAAATACTCACCAGAAGTTTTTTCCAAGTTTCCAAGTGTGGTTTTTAACTCTTTAATAAATAGAGTATTGAATAACTCCATAATAAATGGCTTTGGAATAATTCTTATCCACTCCCTGTGTTCCTAAAGGACAGGAAAAGGGGGAGCAAGAACCTGGCTCTGCACCTGTGCCCTGGGAGTGCCTGGTGCAGCCTTGCTGTTTTTCTGATGGCTCACCCGAGGATTGGTGCTGCAGGGTCATTAGCAGGTTTTCTCCTTCCTTACATGTTAGAGATTCATCTCTGAATTCCTCCAGCTATGCAAAATACCTCAATTGGACTTCATGGTTTCCCCTGGAAGCTGTGAGCAGCGTGTATGTGAGAGCTGGGCTGGACCTCCATTGCAGGCAGTAGATGCCACAGTGTGTGCTGGCCCTTGTTCTGCCAGCACATCCCCCAGGAGTGGAGGGAGGCAAGACAGAGAGGTGTCTCTGTCCCTGAGCCAGGGACACAGAGCAGAGCTTTGCCTTGGTGGCCCTTTTGGANTCTCTGTCCCTGAGCCAGGGACACAGAGCAGAGCTTTGCCTTGGTGGCCCTTTTGGAGCTGTCGCAGGCACTGCACAGTGGAGAACAGCAGCAGCTGCAGATGACAACTCTTTGTGTTGCTGATGCTAAAAAATGGGGGGTGGGAAAGCCATTGGGGCAAAAAAAATCAAGTATTTACTGTGCTGCCCCAAACCATCTCGTACACACTGATGCAGCAAGTCCTAAATCCTGTTAGAAGGGAGCCAAAGCATGTGTCCTTGCCCCTGGGACAGCAGGGCCCTGTGCAGCACATCCCAGTGTGGTGAGGCTTCCCATTTTTTTAAATTAGAGATGTTGAAAAGCTAATATGGGAAACAGACCAGAAGGAAGGATAGAACCTGCTCTCCAGACCCCAGGAGGTGTTGAGGGCAGCCTTTGCTCAGCCAGCAAGGTGCAGGGAGCAGTGTGGGGCTGTGCAGCAGCTCCTGTGGTTTTCTGACCCTGTGACCTCCCCTGCAAAGGACCTGGGGATGGCTGGGAAGCCCATCACCATTGCCAAAACAGTTCTTTTGCAATTTCCTGGAGCTTCCGAGCAAAACACAGCATGGAGGGCTTGATTTAGGGTATTCTCTCAGATGAGACACCTTGAGCCACAGGTGCAGGCTCTGCCAGAGGGACATGTCAGTGCCTGTCAGGGCAGCTGCTCCTCTGACCTCGTGGTTTTGTGAGTTCCAGCTCCCCTCACCCTGCTCGGACAGTGTCATTTGAGTCTTCAGGACAACCACGAGTAGAAAAAAAAAAGAGGCAAAGACAGAGACCCAGTAGCACACGCAGACACAAAAAGCCACCTAAGCACAGCCCAGCTATGGCAGGTCAACAGCTGTGGGTGACAAACACCCACCATGTTCATGCCAGGAGGTGCCATGCTGAAAGTGCTGCATTTTGAAGGCTGTTGCTCAGCCTGGCTGTTCCCTGCCGTGGGGTGGGGGGTGGCTCATCCCAGTCCCCTGTGTCCAGCTCCCAAGGACTTGGTGTGCAAGTAGTGGATGTATTTGCAGCTTTGGCATTGTAGAGAGAAAATCCATGCTCTGGATCCATGTAAATTGGCCTCCTCCACATCAGTGCTCAAGGGAGGAGCTGACCCTGCACACTGCTGATCCCACAAAAATTATACTTATGCATCCACAGCCAAAAAATGAAGGAATAAAGCAAACAAAGTCTGAAGAGCATCGTTAATACAAAGTAGCTACAGCTATTGGAAATCACACTTTGAAATACTGATATCAAATCTCTCAAGATTTGAACTATCTTTGCTATTTCTTTTTTTTTAGTTATTAATCAGTGGCTACAGCTAGACAGTTATGATTAAGCAATTGCACTATGAATGTTTTAGGCTTGGCTAATCTTTTGTTTTAAGGAAAAGACAATCCCAAGATGAATGGGCTGTCTGGAGGAGAGACACCAGCAGTGAGGTCAGAAGGACTGAGCAGTATCTTGCAGAAAGGTAAATTCTGACCACCGACTCCTGCCCCACCTTACAGAAATGACATGAAGGCGTGAGCAGAGGAAGGAGAAGCCTCCCCAATGCCTAAAGAGGCTCAAGTGCACTCCCAACCAGTGTCCCCCACCCAAACCCCCACTGGCTCTTGGGAAGGCAGTGATGGACAAATGGGGCCATGTCCCCTGTGTGCCACTCTCCTGCTGGCTCAGCTGGCCACAGTGGGAACAGGCAGGGAGCAGGGATGTGCCTGCAGCCAGCCAGGCTGCCTGGATGGCAGTGATCAGTTCATCAGAGAGCAGGCTGGGCATACCTGTGCTCCTGCAGTAAAGGGGAGCTCTGGGCACCCCGACCCAGAACCTCACGTGCAACATCAAAGTGGCTGAGGAAGGTGCATGATGCAAATGAGCTGCACCTCAGAGCTGGTGCTTAACCACAGCTGTGCCTCTGCCTGTGCTGTGTGAATAACCTGATGGGTCCCCTTCTGCAGCTTCTTGCTCAACCTCCAATGTGCTCCAGGTCCATACCAGGGCTTCAGTCCCACTACTGCAGCAGAGGTGTCAGGCCAGGCCAGCTTTGTGGAAGCACATCCTGCATGGTCCTGAGGTGCTGATGGAGACTGGGAGAGGAGCAGACAGAGCATGGCTCCCATGGGTGCCTTGCTTGGCATGGTGGTGAGGACACACATCTGCTTCCCTGAGCACTTCATGGCTCTTACTTTTGCTACTGCTAGAAGGGAATATGTGACAAGTAAAAGCATGGGCCTGACTGCCTAAATACCAGATTGTCCAGGCGATGGAGGAGCATCTTGGCACTCCCAGCAACCTCCCTGCCTGGTCTCATTCCTATTCCTGTAATTGTTTTTTGTTTTGTTATTAAACTTGGAGGAAACTCAAAGACCATTAGTCATGGCTTCTGCTTTCTGGGGCTTTAGTTATTTATTTGTTAATGTTTTCTGAAAATTGTAACCACAGGGGAAAATGTGGTCCTTAGCCAGAGGCTGGGCTGAACTGGCTGGGATGATTTTGACCATCACTGTTCTTATGAGAACAAGATTTGCAGTTCCTCCAGAAACATGTCCTTGGTCTCACGCACCCTCTGCTGGGCTGATATCAGTGCTCTAGGGCTGGGCACCGTGTGTCCCACCCCTGGGATCCCAGTGCCCTCAGGTATGAGAATGCCCTGGGCATGGGTCTGTGTTCCCTGTCAGTGTCACAGGTGAGGGAGGAGCTGGAGCTGCTTTTCAAACTGAAACCCAGGTGGAAGAGAAGCACTAAGGATTTTTTCAAAGAGCAGAGCATGAAGGCATGTCTGGAGCATGTCTAAAGTGTGTCTGGAGCATGCCTGAGGCACATTTTCTCCCCTGGGTAGGATAACAGGGCTGCCGCCTTGTGCTGCTGTAGCAGAGCAGGTGCAGGCTGCCCGGCTTGTTTAAAGCCTGGAGAAGTCCAGAAGCTGAGCAAGCAGGAAGAAGTGCAGCTGCTGGCAGCCACGCAGGAAAAGGCTGTGGGCAGTGTCCAGCCTTTTGGGAAGTTCACAGGGAGCTGGGGATCTGGGAGGCTGCACAAAATGGGGTTCCAAAAACCCCCTTTCACTGCGGTGCCCAGGTGGGAGGTAGGGCTCAGCCTGTCCCTCTGGAACAACTGTCTTTTCTGAGCCACAGGTGTCCTTGCTCCCAGCAGCAGTCCCAGGGCTTGTCACAGCTGGGCAGTGCCTCATAGCTGCATTGACCCAAAAAACCCAGGGACAGGTGTGGCAGCCCTACTTGACATCACAACCAAATCCAGAGCTGCCGTTCTAGGAACCCCAATGCATTCCAGGGGCCAGAGAAGTGGCAGGGAGCCCAGCCTGAGCTGGGCACACAGGACAGCCAGGGACAAGGGGACAGGGAGGGAGCAGCCACCCCATCACCATCATTGAACAACTGGGGAAGTACTGGGCTGCACAGCCTGACCATGACTGCCAAAAAGATGCTGACGCCATGTCACATCTCCTCCCAGCCCCTGTGGATGCCAGGGTATGGCCAATGTCTCCTCTCCACTGTGCACAGCTCGCTGAGTGGGCACTGTGGGGCCATCACCAATTGTGCAAATGAATGCCCACAGTGCTGTGGGACCAGCTCATGGCATGCTGCTGCGGGAGGCTCCATGTTTGTGCTTGGGTCCTCTGGAAATCCCCTGGCACTGTGGTGGGAGGCTGGCAGAGGCTGAGGGATAAGGGAGATCAGGGAGAGCTGCATCTGCCACCACATCTTGCTCTGTTGGGGAAATTCCTTGCCAGTTTAACAATATCTTTACATCATCCTTAACTATGGTTTTCTGCTCACTTCAGGAGTGAGTTTTCTATTTAAAGCACATCATCTAAAGTCTCATTGCTTCCCAGGACCACCAGGCAGAAGCCCATCACCCTTCAAGCACAAAGGCTGATGTCCCAATCCCCACTGTTCCCCAGCTAAGAGCTTGCCTGGGGAGGGGGTCTGGTGTCTCACTTGGCATGAGGATGCTGCTTTTCCCCTTGCTGGACTAGGCACAGTCAATTATATGTCCTTGGAATAACAGAGAGGATTCAGTGGTCTGGGTAAACAAGACCCTTATGTGCCTCCTCCTATAGTGTCACAGAATCAGTTTGGTTGGGAAAGAATTTGAGACCAGTGAGTCCAAGATCTGACCCAACACTGCCTTGTCAACCAGACCGTGGCACTGAGTGCCACATCCAGTCTTTCCTCAAACAGCTCCAGAGGCTGTGACTCCCCCACCTCCCTGGGCAGCCCATTCCAATCCCCAGTCACCCTTTCTCTGAAGAAAGTTCTCTGAATGTCCAACCTGAACCTCTCCTGGCACAACCTAAGACTGTGACCCCTTGTTCTATCACAAGGACAAGCCTGGGAGAAGAGGCCGATGCACACCTGGTTACAATCTCCTGTCAGGGAGTTGGAGAGAGTGGTAAGGTCAGCCCTGAGCTGCCTCCACACTAAACAACACTGATCCTTGGGGACACCCCTGGTGACTGGATGCCAGCTGGATGTGGCACCTTTCACCACCCTCTGGGCCCGTCCAGTTCTTAACTCAGCCAAGAGTGCACCTGTCCAAGCCATGGGCTACCAGCTTTTCCAGGAGAATGCTGGGAAGACAGTGCCAAAAGCTTTGCTGAAATCTAGGTAGACAACATCCGCAGCCTTCTCTGCATCCCCCCCGGCAGGTCACCTGGTCATAAAAGGAGATTAGTTTGGTGAGGCAGAACCTGCCTTTCCTAAGGCTGTGCTGGCTGGGTCGGATCCCTTGGCTGTCCTGTGTGTGCTGTGTGATTGCACACAAGGTGATCTGCTCCATAACCTTGCTGAGCACTGAGGCCAGGCTGATGGGCCTGTAGTTCCCCACATCCTTCTTGTGGGTGGGCCTCACACTGGACAAAATCCACTCATTTGGGACCTTCCTGGTTATCCAGGATTGATCATAAATGATAAACAGCAGGTTAGCAAGATCTTCCTCCAGCTCCCTCATCACTCCAGCATGAAACCATCCAGTCCCACTGAGCCCTTGAGCTCAGACTTATCTCGGTGAGTCATGGAACCACAAGAGTACAGGAGATTCACCACTGCGGGCCCTGCTGAGGCTACCCCTTGGCAGGTGCTCTCACAGCCCCTGGGCAGTCCCATGTGGTGCGAAATGCTCCTTCAAAGCCTGAGGAACCCATGATGCAAATACCAGCAGGGGGAATTCCTCCTGGCCCACTCTCACAGCCCATCTCTGGAGTGCAGTGTTTACGTGCAGCCCGCCAGGACTTTGCTGCACATGTGTGCAGAGAGCTGGAAGAGACAATGACAATGCCTGGAGGGAAATGGGCTGAAAAGGGGAGACTGGAGTCAGCTAAAAGCTTCTCTGAGGGCTCTGCACCCATGGATAGGGTCCACTGCAGGCCTCATAAGGACGCATGACAGAGCAGTTGCCATCCCCCTACTGCCTCTCTGTGAGATCATTTCCTGCAGTTTATCTCCTCTTGGGCAACTCATATGCTGTAAATCACACAATCATTCAGCTTGGAAAAGACCTTTATGAACATAAAGTCCAGACATTATCTTGGCACAGTCTCAGAGAAATTTCACATCCGGTAACTCAAATGAGTTAATTTTGCGGGAATGCACAAGAAACCTGAGAAATGCAAAATTATTTCTCCTGGAGTCAGCACCAACCAGGCCATGTGACCTGATGCTGTCTGATGGCATATGTAAACTCCAGAGAGAAGATGAAATGCTGCTCCCACAGGGCCCTTAAGTCATTACTCACTGCAGAGATCTGCTGTCAGTGAGCTGGCTCCCCAGACAGGGAACCCTAACCCTGATTCACTGGCTTTCCACATGTCAGTAGTCTGAAATCCATTTCATTAACTCTATTCCCTCCATTCCTCCCACATGACCTCCTGGAGCAAATCATGCTTCATTCACAGGGGAGTCACCAGAAGGCGAGTGAAGCTGATAACAGGATCCCAAGATTTATCAGCTTGTGCAGATTTTGAGCCAGAGAAAGGTGCAGGCAGCCAGCCCAGCAAGCCATCCAGCCCAGCAAGCCATCCAGCCCAGCAAGCCATCCAGCGCTGCCACTGCCGGGGTTTTGCAACCCTGGGTGATGCTTTGCAGCACTTACCAGTCATTAAATTTGTTTAAGATGATCGTTTGCTGGATTAGCTGGCATACAAGAGATTTTTTGAGCTCAGGAGGCGTCATCTTGAAAAGATGTCTGAAAGAAGCACAAAAATCTGGACTGGTGGGGAGGAGAGGGGAGACAGACACGGTCGGAGTGGGCTCGGCAGTGCTATGCTGTCAGCTTGTGGCGAGACGGACGGAACACAGCCTGCCACTCTTTTGCTGGGGGCATCACTGGGTTATGGCTCCAGGGAAATTTCTCCCTGCTTCCTGCATAGCAAAACTGCTTGTTGTGGAACCCAGCTTGTCATTCTCCCTTCAGCTCTCATGACACCCAGCACAGACACAGAGGGACTGGTATTTTCTGCAGAGGCAAGAACTGCTCAAGAGTAAGATCTGCCCAAGCAATCTATGGTTTTAAACATCAGGTGCCCGTGGTACCAGAGAGCTGCAGCTCAGATGCTCTTGGCTCTCTGATCCTCCAAGGCAGCTCTCTCTGGACACGGATACACAACTCCTTCAGCTGCTTGACTCCTTTCTGAGGCCTCAGAGCAGTGCTGGGGGTCCTAACAGGCTTTGAAGCTGACTTCAAGCAGCCCCTGCAGCGAGGGCAAGATGGAGGACAGCACTCCAGGGACAAGGATGTGTCCCTTCTCCATGGGCACTACTCCTCTCAAGGACCTGCTGTCCAGCACAGAGAAACGTTCTGTCCCAGAAGCCTGTCAGTATCTGACTGGTGGGGTTTTGGTTTTTCATCTTGAAAGATTTCAAAAGTCTTGAGGATGCTAGCACTGGATTGCTTTGACTTTGGGAAAATCACAGCCTTAAGTAGTGCGTTTTTATCCCAGATTTGACTACATTCATACTGTTATATTAAAAGCCTACAAAGGACTCTTCACGGGTAGAAGAAAGGACAACAACCCACAACTCCCAGCATCAACCCCCCCTGCTCAGCTTGAGGGATACTGCTGAGACAGCAGGGACCAGTTGGCACCCACTGCCTATGGGGTGTCTGCCTTAGAATCATGCAATGGTTTGGGTTGGGACTGTAAAGATCATTCAGTTCCAGCCCTCCTGCTATAGTCAGGGACACCTTCCACCAGACCAGGTTCCTCCAAGCCCTATCCAGCCTAGGATGAAGCATTCACATATCTTCTGGGTAACCTTTGCCAGTGCCTCTCCACCCTCACAGTAAAGAATTTTTTCCTAATATCTAGTCCAAATCCACTTTCTTTCAATTAGAAGCCATTCCCCCTTGTCCTTGCAAAAACTCTCTCTCTGTCTTTCTTGTAGGCTTGTTTCAGGTCACCCCAAAGCCTTCTCTTCTCCAGGCTGAACAATGCCAATTCTCTCAGCCTCAGGGGAGCAGTGCTGCTGCAGGTTTGGGATGTCAGATGAAGGATCTCCCAGGCTCCTGCTCTGTGTCTACACCTCTGTCAATACTTTCAGTGCAAAGGTACAGAGAGCTCTGCTCAGGAGCGCTAGCCAGAGACTGACAAAGCTCCCGGACTGCACCTGCCTCTCTGGCAGCCCACAGCCCCCTGGCTTTCATTTCAGCAGGATGCATGGCTGAAGGAGAACCTGCCATCTCCATTTTAGAGGCTGGAATTTTTCCTCCACCTCTGCTTTCTCCACCACAGGGTCTCCTTGTTGGGCTTGGGCTCTCTCTGGCTGGCGAGGTGTTTTTGCACTCGAGTGTGGCTCTGGGGCTGGGATGGTTGTGCAGCTGGGGCTACCATTGTGGTGGGCTCCTGAGAGGCAGCAGACACACTCTCCACCTAAAAATTTCCAGCCGACTTGAGCAGTTTCAGTTTTTCCATCCTACCTTCTGCCCAAGTCATAGCAATATTGATGATATCACAGGGTGGGGAGACATGACTGCACTGCTCCTAGCACTGTGTAGATGACTGCCACATTATCAGCTGAACTTTTCTGGGATTTTTTTTTCATTATTCATTTCTTTTCTTTTCTTTTCTTTTCTTTCCTTTCCTTTCCTTTTCTTTTCTTTTCTTTCCTTTTCTTTTCTTTTCTTTTCTTTTCTTTTCTTTTCTTTTCTTTTCTTTTCTTTTCTTTTCTTTTCTTTTCTTTTCTTTTCTTTTCTTTTCTTTTCTTTTCTTTTCTTTTCTTTTCTTCTCTTCTCTTCTCTTCTCTTCTCTTTTCTTTTCTTTTCTTTCTTTCTGAATACCAGAAGTCTTTAAAAAAAACAAAAAACAAAAAAAAAACCCAAAACCAAACCAACCCCAAAACAAACCAAAAACACAACAACCCCCCCCCCCCAACTGATTTCTGTTGGAAATCCAAAGTGCAGAGAATATTTCTCTGCCTGTGTTGAGGTGTTTTACCCCCCTGTACAACACTGCTTTTAACCTTTGTCCATGGAAAAGGCTGTCAAGCCTCAGAGATAATTTAAAATTTACAAAGGTGTAAGTTAGGTGGTTGTATAACATGTAGTTTGTCACAGGGTGAAAAACTTATAAGTTTTTAAGTTTATTAGTATAGAAAGTAAGTGAAGACAAGATGGAGGGCTCCGGTTGTTTTTCAGGTTACTTCCTTCTCCTTCACTTACTCCATTTTCTGCAGTATTTGTAGCATAAAATAATTGGTTAAAAACTGCTGCAGTGGAAGGCTACGTGTCCAAGTATTCATTAGGCATTGGTAGAAAAATAAAAATTATGTATAATTGGTTGATGTGTCTATAAAGGGCTTCGGAATTTCTGTACTGCGCCTTTTGCACCTTCTCAGCTTCATGCACCAATTTGTACTTTACTGATAAGATAGCCCGACTTGTACTTAACTGATAAGATAGCAATAAACAACTTTGAGTCTGAGAAGATTCAAATGTCCCGTTTGTCTCTTATTAGTGGAAAGGTTTTACTCCCCCATCCGGGGAAGACTGTGAGGGTCATCCACCCTCACAATTTCTTTGTAGTTAAGCCTAAACCTAACACTTAACCCATACCAAACTAATGCTAGAAAGCAAAGGGACCAAAAGCAAGCTCTTCAGATGTTCCTGTTGGCATGATAAGATGCCAGGGAGACAGTGGCATTAAAAGTCTTCCCTTCATTCCAATGAGGAAGTGTGGTAGGTGGGGTGGGCTGTCAGACAGAGCTAAGTATATCACAACCCTGGGGCTTTATTTTCCAGCACTAACCCACATCTCCACCCAGATCTACAATGATTGTGTTCATAGCGAGTGGACAACTACCAATGAGTCATAACCACAAACATTTCTATCCATTAGCAAAATTAGCCAGCCAGGATTAACGTTACCACAGAAAAATCAGTGGAGAAAGTAGAAAATTGACTGTGAGAATCCTTGCCTGAAAGACGAGCATGAAACCAGACAAAGCACAGCCCAAACCATTTGAGATTTGATGGCACCTCACAGCTACAACTCCTACCATAATCCACCACGGAGGCAGATGAGACACCAGCTTGGAGGCAGCGTCCCGCTTTCCCCTCTGTCCCAGAGCCAATGGGCTTGCTCCCATCGGGACTCACCCAGCTTTCAGTGTCCATGGGGAGCTGCCAAGGGTACGTGCAAGAGCAAGCCTAAGTGTGGACAGGTTTCCCACCACTTCCGTCTTCAAATTGGGACTGGAAAATGTCACAGATCGGTGAGAGCCTGCGGCACTCAGAGCAGAGAAACCCCCGCTTGCAGCACTGCTGCCTCCCTGCTCAGCTGCTGTCTGCCTCGGTGACCTAGTTGAGTCATGGGGGATGGCAGCCAGAGACATCCTGTGCTGTGGTTGGCACTGACACGCCGGGGAGAGCGAGGGGCTTCTCCACAGGGCCACAGCCCCACAGAGGTGGGGGAGCAGGGCAAGAGGGCACCTGAGGCAAGGCCAGCTCTTGCTTGCATCCATGTCCTGCCAGCCTGCTCCCCATGTAAAGTAATGCTGGGGGTTGGCCGGTGCTGGCTGGGGTCTGAGGCTCAGACCCAAGAAGCCGTAGCAGACCCGGAGAGGCGATCCCATGAGGAACCGTCTGCAGAGGTGATCCCGTGAGGAACCCTCTGCAGAGGTGATCCCATGAGGAACCGTCTGCAGAGGTGATCCCGTGAGGAACCGTCTCCCAGGGGGTCGTGGCTTCTCTCAGCCGTCGGCCGGGGCTGCCTGCAGAGGTGCCTGGCTCAGCAGCCATCAGCTCTCAGTGATTCAGGGAGTGATTTCAGCTCTGCTCTGCGAGGCAGAACCCCCAGGGCCAGGCCCGGATAGAGAGAGGAGAGGTCCTTCTGGTGGTTCTGCAGAAGTCACTTTATTCTTCCATCTCCCGCGAAGGGGTGACCAGAGACGAATCCTCTGCCGACTCAGGGCAGAGGGGTCTCTTCTATGGGGGTACAGAGGTGGGTGTGAAAGGGTGAGAAACCAATGGGTATTAGGGTATTTTACATGTAGTTTCCTAGAGGATCATGGGTCTGTCTTCTCTCAGCATAACCAGAAAGATCCTGGTTTTGCCAAAGAGGGGCCTGCAGGGGGATTGTGTAACCTCCTTTTCTCCAGGCCTTCCTGCCAGGGCAGGGGCCTGTCAGACCCCACATCTGGAGATTGTGCAGTCTCCTTTATCTGAATAGGGGCTTTCTGCCAGGACAGGGGCCTATCAGCTCCTATACTCATACTGTAGTCCAAGAGGTTTTTGTGATTTATTTTCCTCTGGCCAGAGTCAAGGATGTGGCCGGCAGCTTCCTCCCAGGTGATGTGTGGGAGAGATGGCACAAGCTGAAGGCACAGGCTGGGTGGTGAGGAAAGGAGACAGGCTCTGGGTGGGCTCCTACAGGGCCTGGCTGGGTGGTAACCCCCAGCTCAAACACATTAAGTGTATTCAGATATGTGTTCATTGCTTGCCAGGGCTTTTCTTGCTCAAGTTTCAAAGAAAATAGATCCAAGTGTTGAGTCATTGCTTGGTGTTTTGTCTGATCATTGTCACTCCATGGAACCCATCCCATTCCCACATGGAACACCATCCTCCTGGGGGCAGGACACATGTTTGAGCTCCTCCCAAGGCTGCTTGAACTCGGGGCAGCGGAAGGCAGGCGCTGCTGCCACTGGCTGTGCCCCTCTTAGCACTCCACCACAGACAGAAAGAATTTCCTGGGAAAAAGCACAGATTTATTGCTGTTCTTGGCACTAAAGACTGCTCAGAATTGTGAAAGAAAGGCTGAGATAGACCTTTTTATATTTCTTTTCCCCTGAAATGTCTTTTTTTTTTTTATGTGTCCAAACTTTTTTTTTTTTGCAGGCTGAGGGCCTCTCCAACTATAAAGGGCTGGGGCTGAGGCTCTTTCTGCCTGGGGGTTTACCTGAAGCAGAGTCAGGACAGCAAGGCTTCACCTCACCTCTGAGGTGCCACAGGTGGGGTGCAGGTGACCCCCTGCAGCCATGCCCGGATGCTGACATGTCCCCACGGGAGCTGGTGGGTCTGGCACCACTGCTCCCTCCCTGCCTGGGAGGAGAAGAGATGCTGTGAAAAACAAGGTAATCTAGGGCTCTTTCTCCCATGCCCAGCCTTGAAGGGAGCTGAGAACATTGGCAAGAAAAAGTTGTCTTAGGGGAATAAACTGTCTAGCTCGGATCTGAGTTACCTGTTGTGTCTGTGCTGAAGATGCAACTGAAGGAATTAGTCCTTTTACGTTCTATGAAGCTGCAGACACTGAAAAAGCAAAAAATCCTTAAATACGAGATGAGGAAGAGATAAATGATCAAGATGGAGATGTCATCAAATTCCTGCATTATAACTTACTGATTCTGCAGTCATACAATGAAACCATTTAAGAGCTGTTTGATGCCAGTGTGGTCTGCCCAGAGGACCTGTCTGAAGGAAAATGAAAGGCATCAAATGCTCCAATAATCTGTTTCACATGTGAGCTCTGATGGACTGGGAGAGAGAGGACACTGCCTGTTACTGCAACTGCCTTGGTGAGGAACTGGGAAGCCCTTCCCATCCACCAGGCAAGGAGGGTGATCAGCCAAAGGCACATGGAGCTCATTAGAGGATGCTGGGAAGAGCCTTCTCAGACTGTACAGGACTTGCTGTGGGATGTCTGGCAGAAGGGGTGAATCGAGGTGGGAGGAACCAGTGTGGGAAAACAGAGGGAAAGGGGGACAAAACTGACTGCTCAAGTGCCTGTCTGGCCAAGCCCCATGCCTGGCAGTTCCAGCATGTCCTATCTGCTTTCCAAACTCTATTTAGCTGTTTCCCTGCTGAGAGTCTCTGCTCAGTGCGCATGGCACGTGTGGAGGTTGGAGTGCCTGTGATGGGGGGACACCATGGGGCAAAGAGGCCTGTGTGCCAGGATGGCAGCAGCCAGAGAGACCGGGGTGTGGGAGGGTATGTTGGCTAGCAAACAGTGAGCCAGGCCAGCTGGAAACTAGGATGAAAGGCTCAGGGGTCAGGAGGATGGACTGCAGAGACTGTATATCTAACACCAGCAGCTGAAAGAATTTATATTGTGTGTATGTTCCGGGCTTTCGTCCTGGTAAGCCAGAGAGAGGAACAGGATGGGTTCGCTGGTGTTGCTTATGTGAGGGACGTGCATTTTCTGCCTGTGCTGCCAGTGGCACACCGGTATGAACTCATACCTGCTTGCCTGCCTGCAGAGAAGCGTCACCTCTCCTGCTCCCCCAGGGGATGCAGGCAAGGGAGCCCCAGACATGCCCCTGAAGCCCAGATTTGTCTGTGTGTCCAGGGGAGAACAAGGCTGGACTGTTCACTTTTCACCTGAGGACTAGTGAAAGTGGCAGATGGAGAACCTCCGATCAACTGCGAACATCACTGGTGAGGGGCTGACTGCTCAGCCTGCCTGGATTTCACACTGCTGGCACCCCTTGCACTCCTGCCCGTGTCCCTCGGAGCTGGCAGCGTGGCACAGGCAGGCAGAGCCTCCGGGGGCTCTGGTGGCAGCCACAGCCTGGCTGCTGTGCCCCTGCTGTTTAGGCTGTGTAAAACAGAGAAAGCCTCTGGCCGGGGTTACTCATCTGGGGCTCTCGGTGCTGCCTGGCTGCCCCCCGAGCGGGCGCTGCCGGGGCCGGGCACACTCATCCCCGGAGCCCTGCGTGTGCACAAGCACAGCCGCGGCTCTGGTGCCCGTCCGCAGCACCCACGGGCAAACCGGGCCTGCTGGCTGGGCTGTAGCTGTAGGAGAATGGTACAGCAGCCGGAAGAGGAGTCCTGCCCCTGCTTTGCTGCTGCTTAATGTCATACAGGCACTGACATTTGAAGACTGAAAGCCTCAAGGATTATCTGCCAGGGGCACCCTTGGGTAAGGGGCCAAGGAATGTCTGATTTTTGGAAATATGGGCCTTTCCTCATCTCACCCAAAAAGTAAAAGTGTAAGCATATGGAAACCCTGTTGTGATAACAGCTTTTTAGTCATTCATTAAAGCTGAATCTAGATAATTCAGTGTTTTGCAAATAAAAAGATTAAAAAGAGAAAACTGGGCCATTTTTTTCCGTGCACTGTGTTAAAACAGAGATTAGCACCAAGTCCTCCTGCAGGGTCCAGAGAAGAGAACGGTGATGTTGCTGGGAAAATCTCCATCAGGACTTGTGTGAGACCAAGGAGAATGTCGGGAGAGTTTACAGTGGTTTCAGATGGACATTTCCTAATATTGAAATGGTTATACTGGAACTATTGTACTGGATGCAAGTGCTATATTTGGTGGGTTTCAAGTGCTGCAGTATTTTAATTGCCAAAGAAGTGGTCAGGGCTTAAGGTCACTGAACATAGTCAGTATGAGTAAAAGGAGGGCAGCCCCAGCCAGTAATACAGCTACTAGGTATTGCAAGAGAGTTAATATAAGTTAGGGGAAATTATGAGCCGAATTGACCAGGTGGAAAGAACAATAGCTAAATGACTGTGAATGGAAAGTTAAAGAACCCCTTAACATCTATTTGAGAGACAATGAAGGAAACAATTTAGCCAGAAGTGTAACCTGACAGCTGTTAGAAGTGAGAAAACAATACTGAGAAAACAGAAAAGGACAGAGTTCATGGAGGGAAAGGCTATGAAGCATCGCTCTAATCAGTGCATTTTTATTGACATCAGATCCTGATTCAGTCTCTGAAGTTCTATGGTGAGTGGATTAACCTTTGTGGATGAAGCTGATGGTAAAAGGCAGGTGAAGAGTTATTGCATGCATCCCGATCAGCAAAGGATGCTAAAATATCATCCCAATAAAGCACTGGCAAAGGGGTGAAGTGGCTTAAGCAAGAAATGGCACTGCGCATGGATCTTTCTTTCTGGGCTTAGCTGGCTCAGGAATTACATCCAATCCTTCACCTCTGTAATGCAACAGTTTGAAGTAAATGCAGAGTCATCACCAATGATTAAAAACCACAAGTCACTCTAAAACAGAGGCTGGGATTTGCCAACAGAGCTGTTGCAATCTCCAACCTGTCTCTGTCCTAGCTCTTAACTCCTTCCTACTGTAGTCTCTACTTGCCTACCACTCAATTGCTTATGCTTCAGCTATTTAAGGGAAATAATAAAGCCAATAAAAGGAAGTACCTTTGCCTGCAAATCTTTCCCCAAAATCTGCTTGCAATTCCCATCAAGTTTAAAAGAAGCGAACAGGTTAGAAACACACAGGAAGACTCAAAAGCTGCAAAAACTCCTCCTTTTTAGAAGGAATAACTTTGGGACCATCTTTGCTGGCCAGAAAACTCCCACAAGGGTGATTAGGGGAAGCAGTCAGGTCAGTGATGGCAGGGCCAGATAAGAAGAGAAACCACTTCCTTAACCCAGAGCAGACCTGTATCTGTATCACAGTCTTCATGTCCCTCTCGGGGGTTTCTAACACCACAGAAATGAGTGGGAATGGAGCTGGGCTATCAAGCAAGCTCTGCAAGAGCTCCATTTCTGAAGTCAGCTGTAGAATTCTTTCTTTTTTTAAAACAACGTATTGTTTATTCTCTGTACCAGGAAAATGTCAAAAGATGTATCTGATTTTTCTCCCCTGATATCTTACAGTAAGATGGTGTGTTACGGTGGGATTTCTGACTGAAGCAGCTGTAAAATACAGAAAGGAAGATGTGTGTGACTAAGTTCACCTCGACCTTTCAAAGGTGCCACAGTGAATGCTCCGCCTCAGCCCACTCAGCTGATAAGGGAAGTCCACTCCGAGGAACAGAACAGCACAGTCCACAGCAGCTCACTGTGAGACAGAGACAATGCTCAGGGCAGACCACCACCAACAATGGAAAATCTCCTGTCACATCCAAAAAGGGTGTGGAACCTGACAAGTCTGGTGTGAATTATGGTGGCTGCCAGCTGAGGCAAGGCTGACTTTGGCTTGCTGGGAAGGCTGCACTGCTGCCCATCGGGGCTGCGCTGCAAACCACAGCACTGACATGAAAAACCACCACTAAGCACTGTGCTCTGCCCCAGTCACCATGTCCACTTACAGATCCCACCTGGCTGGGCACCAGAACAGCTGCCAGCATTGCCAGGGGGACAGGTCCTAATCCTGCCTGGCTTTGCTGTGCCCAATGCAGCCAGTACTAGGCACTGTGTCCTCTTGGAAAACAGCCTTCTCTTGGCCCAGGGTCTGTGACAACCAGGAAAAACGACTCTGCACACTGCAGTGAGGCACTGGAGAGAGCTGCTGCAGGAGTGTCCTGGGGAATCCATCCACTGCTCATCCCTGCTCCCATAAAGAGGCTTCCTAGGAAAAATACCAGTGCAGCACTGTGGGATGAGGCACAGTGAGATTTAACTTAGTGAAGTGATCATGCTCCTCCTTGGGGATCACTCCACAGAATCCTGGCTCTGCCTAAATATCAATATTTTTCTTTGTGACTTCACAGTATCTTCACAATTTCTGTCTCTAATTTACACTGCCAAAAGTAGCCTGACTAGTATGAATTCCTCCTTACTGGCTCAGTGCCTTTGCTGTCAGAAATCCTTGACACACACACACACACACACACATCATCCAAAAAGTGGCTGTACACAAGGAGCAAGAAAAAGCCACATGGAAGTGAAATTCAATCACAGAATCATAGACTACCCCGAGTTGGAAGGGATCCACAAGGATCACTTAGTCCAATGCTGAATTTTTAGAGGGCTTCTCCGTGTGCCACCTCCAAGAATAACCTTTCAGCTCAGATTCATAATCTATTTTAGCAATGGAAAAACAGATAATATTTTTCCAGTTTAGGGTGAACTGAACAAATAAAATCAGTCAGGAATCAACAGATTCTTGGTGTGTGGAATGTGAAAGACATTGGTGTCTTTTGCTCTGATGACCAAGGGAGAAAAATAGTTAATGTGGTACAGAGACACTGGAGCAGGACTCCAGAAACATTTTAGGCAGAAGTCCTTGTCTTTGATGAATAAATCTGTCTTAATTATAAAATACTTTTTTTGTGGAGTGAACAGAGACATTAAACAGCAGCAGCGAGGGCACACAAAAATCTTGCCTTTGTAACACTTTGCTTTTCTCCCCCTCAAAGGCTTCCTTTGCTATTCTCTACTGTTTTACTAACTCAAGCCATGCCCCTAGTTATTCCTGAGGCAAGGACAGCCTTGGTGGAAGACAGACAAACACACAAGAAGACAATCCATCCTCAGGTATAAGTTCTGTTACTTAACTGCAGCAATGAGAGCAGCAGCACTGCTCTCCTGACAATTAATTTCAAGTGCTGGCCAAACCCTTAAATTATAGATAAAAGCTACCAGCAAGAGCTGAGAGGCCAGATCTCACCTGTGAGCATGTCCCCCTTCCTGCTTGGCTTGCCAGAGGATCCCCTAAGGAAAAGGGCCCACTGCAGAAGGGCAGGGGGACAAGGTGGTTAACAAACCATCAACAAGCACTCAATCAGCTCCCCACCTGCTGAGCAGCAGTTTCACACAGACCATGCTTCATAGGTATTATGAGAAAAAGAAACATGACTATTGCTGAAGGTACAGTGCATGCCCACAGCTACTCCTCTGCCCAAGAGTTTTCCTTGCCTCACAGACATCTGGTTTTCTTCTTGGAAACCCATACTGCTTGCTACTTGTTTACTTTTTCCTTGTGGCTGTTCACAAACAGTTTAACTGGTTCTTCCACTGTTCTTCTGAGAAGTTAAATTCTCCTATACAACTCCCCGGTTCCTCCTTTTGAGGGGATGAGAGCACTTTCCCTGAGAAATGGGAGCTTAATAAAGGTGAGTGCCAGTAAGGGCTGCCAGGTGTTGGTTAAAGGCTTCTGCTCTCACACAGAGCAGTCCCCACAGGCCAGGGGCTGTGGTCTGTGCTCCTTCCCACTGATCTGGAGCACTGGCAGGCCGAGGCTCCAGCTGAGTCCTGCTACAACCACAACACTTTAGCAGGATTTAGCCTTGACTGTAACCAACACACTTTAGCCAAAGTTTTAAACCACTCAGCTCCCCAGTCTGGGAAAGCCCATAAATGACATCTAATACATTATATTATGTAAGAGATATTGGATTGTCATCAAAACCAAACAAACTAGCATGCCTTATTACCAAATCACTCTGGTTTCCTTCAGTCCTTACTGGATTAACATTCCTGCATGTGTCACCGAGAGGCATTTCTTTGGAAAACTAACAAGATGACCAGAGCACCAGCATGCCCAAAGCCATCCAAGCCTGCCTGCTCACTCGAGTGACTTGATGACTGCAAAGGGTTGAGGCAAACCCCAAGAGACTCCACCTTTAGAGTCCCCGTGGAAGAGAGTCCAAAATAATTTTGGTAAACACAGCAGATTTTGGCAAATGCTGGATGTGTGCAGCCGCTCTGCAGGATTCCAAAGGTCGGGAAGGTTTCCTCTCAGAGGGAGAGCAGGGCCTCTGAAAGCCACCAAGTAGCATGCACTTGGGTTCCCATATGCAAGGCTGGAGGAGAAGCTGAAAGCAATCAAAGCCACAGAAGAGTCTGTGCATGGGCGTTTGTGATGCCCCTGAATGAGCTGTCCTCTTTCCTGTTTCGGATACAATGCCAGGGACATTATTTGAAATGCACCTTTTGTTCTTCCGTGCTGCCAGTGCTGCTAACTCAGGCTGAGAGACACTTGCACTGGGAGAGCACAGAAATGACAAGACAATTTCAGAAATTCAGAAGCACAACCTTCACCCACAGGATTTTTTAGAGTTTTAGAAACAAAACCAGTACAAAATCTAGAGCTGGGGAGAGAGGAGATGGAGACAGGTAAGAGCTCGCAGCTGGCTCAAAGGCATGTGTGCAAAATGTGTGAATTACATGCTTGCAAGGTTTGAGATGTCTTAGCTCAGCATTCTGGCATGTTTGCAGAAACTAAGGAGTGAGCAGCAAGCCCAAATTTTTTTTTCCTGGAGGGTGCAGATTGGGACCACTCAGAGCAGCTTTCCTGGGGACCTCATAAGCCCCAGACACGACACTGCAGATCCATAGAAGCAAACAATCGTCTTCACATCCCTCCAGTCCCAACAGGCCTCTGCAGCACCTCAAGGCATCACTTCATTGCTCTGCAGGGCTTGGCCAAGCCTGAGTCCCATCCTCACCAGTGTCCCCAGGTGCTGTGTGACTGATAAGTGACACAAAACACCAAACTCACACTGCCTCCAAACTCTCACTGCATTCGAGACAGCTGCTCTGGGGCAGCACAAACCCTCCTTGCTGCAGCTGCAGTCATATTTCTGGCTGAGGAAGGAGGGTTAGGGCTGTTCCTGGGGCCTCTTTGTTGGGCTGGGCCTCAGTCAGGATCTCCAGCACACCGAGATGAGTGACCAGTGGTGGGAGGGGAAAAAGAATTTCCATGCACTCAAAAGCCAGTGGAAGATGTGAAAGCTGAACCTTCTTCACTAAGTTTCCATGACCTGTGGTGTGTTCTCCAGCAAACACCAGAGTGTATTCCTGACTCAATCCACCATCAACTCAAGAGCAAGGGCAGTGAGCATGGGATGTCCTCACGGCAGGTTGCCTACCCAGCTGCTGCACTCCCCTCTGCATTTGGTTTATTTTCACAGGAAATATCCTTGCCTAGATGGGAAAACATATGAAAGAATATTACTCCTGCTTCCTCTGCATGCAGGTTACATGTCAGGACATGTGCCTTGTGACAGGCTAAGAGGACACATTTTGGGGAAGGGAAACTTTCTGACAACTCATCCCTAGAAGGCAGGCAGGTAATAATACTCCCAATGGGGTCCATCCTCAGCAGGAGAAGGCAGCACCTGACTTCAGTCACGATACGGTAATTTACAGCAGTAAAAAGTCCAGAAAAAAGAGCAGTGAAAAGAGCAGTGCTGGACTGTCTCCAAAAAGTGATGCAAAGTCTGTCACCCAGAATAAGCATGGGAGATGGTCCCTGCTGCAGTCAACTGACATTTGGCAGCCTGGGTGTCGCAAGCAAAAGTCACAAAAAGACCAACCAAGGGGTTCTGCTGGTATCCCAAGGGACAGGCTTCCCTCTTCCAGTAGGGAAGACTGCATGGCCCAGGAATGCCCCTCTGGAGGCATTTTCTGGACTACATGTTTCCAGGTGTGCAAAAATGGAAGTTGTTCTCCAACAGTTCTTCATTTTCTCCCTCCTATGCTTTGCACAACATCCCATGGCTTTAAAACCAGAAGAAAAAAGTGAAAAGGGAAGTGCACATTTTCTCTCCAATCCCTTATGCTATTCACATGTCCCACATAACTTCCTATTCATTGCTTCTCTACAGAAAAGAAATTTCAGGAGCTTTATATGATGCTAGAAAGGGAGACAGCCAGCCCTGTAAACTCCCCACCTGAGGCTGAAGAGAGAGGTGGGAGCTTTTACTGACTAAAGACTGACTGAAGACAAGCACTGTCCACCCATCTCTTCACTATTATTGGAAAGAACACATATCAAGACGTCCACAGTTGAAGCTATGAAAGACATAAACACCTCTCCTTTCAAAGGCCCTTACTCAAAACTGAACTGGGATGCAATAAATCAGCCCCCACATTCACACAGAAAACCAAGAAAAAAAATTAAAAAAAAAAAGAAAGAAAAGAAAGAAAGAAAGAAAGGAAGGAAGGGGAAATTTAGATTAGTCACAAAGAAGTTCCCCCGCCTGCTTCTCTGTGCATAAAGCAATCTCCTGAAGGCGCTGTCTTCACTTCATCTCTGCTCCTGAGGCAGCAGCTCATCAATCCCCTGCTCCCTCTGGCCTCCTGCTGTGCTCCTGGCCCCTTCCCCAGCAGCTGCTGGCAGTGAGGCCGGGATGGAAGGACAGCGGGATGTAGAGCCAAGAGATCTAGAGCAGATGCATTGTGAGAGGGCAGCTGTGGAGGATGAATGGAAGCACTGGCAAAGAGGACAGGTTAGGAACACACTGCACCTTGTGTCCGCAGTTGCTCAGTGGATATTGCTGCTTGCCTGCCTGATTTACCTTGGTATAGATTTTCTGCAGCCTTCAACGGTAAGAGCTCATGTTTAACCCTTTGTCTGCTGGTCTGTAAAGCTTTGTATGGGCTTTATTTTTTTTTAAGCAAAGAAAAAAGCTTTAAGTTTACCCCTATTCAAATCCCAAGTTTTTAATCTCTTCTGTATGGTAGTAATTTTTATTTTTTAAACTGTCTGTCCTCAAGATTCAGTATTGCCCAGTGTAGGGCTTGGGGTCAAGCTTCCAGCAGAGTGACTGTTCCAAGAATATTTTTTTCATTGACCCCTGGGGGAGGGAGGTCTGACACCTTCCCACTCTCTCCCCTCCTTGCAGTGACTTGTGCGCATTTCCATTTAGTTGAGTAAGATCATGTGTGTGAATGACAACCCAGTTTGCTCATAAACACCTCTTGAACTTTTGAAGTGTACCATATGGCAGGCAGATGCATGAGAAAGCAACTTACCCTGTGCCAGCTCTAGGAAGACCCCCTTACACCTTCAGGTGCTCTCAGCCTGCCCATGAAGTGGGGTTAGGAGCAGTCATCCATGTCTGTGTGTGTGAGAAATGCTGGTGTGTCCAGAGAGTTTTGTGTGCCCATAACACCAGAGCAACCAGTATAAATAACAGAGATGCTTGAAGCTCACAATACTCTAGCACAAGCTGCAGCAAATACGTTTGCCTCTCTCACATGCTTGCAGGCTGGTGGATTGTCAACAACCTTTTACTGCCACTTCAGTGCTGCTTGTGCAGTAGTGACTTCTCCTCCCACTCCTTCTCCAGGAGCTTTGTACCACTTTAAAGCTTGTTGTGCTTCGTTTTACCCGAGTTCCTTCTTTCCTCCCACCTAGGCTTGGTGCAGAAGCAAGCCAGGTATGTAACCATGCAGGAGAGGGATGGCTTCGTGCTCTGGGTCCTCTGCTGTCTAATGAAAACCCTTATGCTTTGAAAAAATTTCACTGACCTGAGTCTCACAGCAATGATCCTGGTAACTCTGAAAGATAACTCTTGTCATTCAGGTCAGTTCTCCTTCCATTAGTTTGGGAGAGAGAAGTTGCACTGTAAGCCAACAGAGGAGAGCAAGCAATCACACTGCTCAAGGTGCAGAAACCTCTCCCAGGTCACACTCTGGCTGTGAAGCCTCATCTCTCAATATCTGGCTCTTCTATAAAAATGTTCCTCTTCCAGAGGAATATAGCAAGGTCTGACATTGCTGCCCGTGAGCCTTACAAACCCAAGCGAGCAGCAGGAGGCAAGGGGACACAGTACATGCCTGGAGCTTCCCTTCCTCAGCAGAAACAACCAAAACAGGGTGCTCGAGGAACAGCAATGGCAACAGATGAGAAGTTCAGGTCCTGGGAATCACCAAAGGACCTTTTCAGTTTTAACCACTTGCTAACTACAGGGTTAGGACTGGTTCCTATTATTTTAACAGAAAACCCTGGTGTCCTGTTTGGAGTGCACTGTGCTGTGCAGGAGTGGTCTTGTGGGCTGTACATGAGGGGGATTTCATTGCAGTGCAATTATAGGGCTCAGCTGAATAATCATATAAATGTCTCCCGACGGGGCAGCAGTACTGATCTGACTTGACTTTTAGGGAGTTTAGGGAGATGGACCTTATGGGGCACAGCAGCATGAGAGTGGTAAGATTGGGAGTGCTGGTACACGGGAGCAAATGAGTGGCTCTCCTTATCCTTGGGAAGAGTTTCTTTCTGTTCTCCAAGGTGCAGAGTGCCACACTAACAGTATTCACAAGGGAATAACTGTGATTTTCATAGAAAGACCATATTTGATTCCTTTCCACTGTCCTCATGGAAACATGGCTCTGAAAAAAACCCCTCCTGGACTGTTGTGTGAAAATGCAGCATAAATAATGTCATGCCACATACTCAGGAAAGTCAGCATCTGCAGCCCAGACTGTGCTTAGCAAAAAGGGACAGTGATCTCATTTCTGTCATGATGTCACTTGGAGAACAAACCTCAGCTGAGATTTTTGAATGAGGAAGTTAAAACAAAGGCTAGTAGCCTGCTTTTGCATCTGCAATTCCCACCTCTGCTGGAATTACCTTCTCTCGCCACACCTTTCCTCTTGCATGGTAGGTAAAATCCATGATCCTAATAGCTCCTAGTGAGGAGAAGGTACAACCTATTTCCAGAGAATGGTCGCCTGTCACCTGTGGGACACCTCCACGTGTGACACAGGCAGTTGATCACAGCAGTGCCTTCAATCAGCCCCCAAGGTTTGCACTTTGTGAGGTACAAATTTATTCCTGAAACTTCTGCCACGTGGCATGGCTCTGGACACAGTGTTCCAGCCAGGAGGAAGTCTCCTGTTCGGGGATACAGACCAGGCAGAAAGGAAGAGTCTGTCTGCAAATGACAAAGGGAAATCTGAAGCTGTCAGACCAATACATTGTCCTCTCAGCAAGATTCCCAGTAGGTACCTGCAAAGTGCTTGGAGATCATGCAATAACTGGAAGAGATACGTAGAACGGGTAATTTGCATTAGCGACAATGAGGCTGATATTCTTATAAGTGCAACAGGTTTGTCACCCAGGCTATCTGTGTTTAATACACCCTGTCCACCAGCAGCCAGATTGCACAGATTGAGGTAGACGTTGTTTGACCTCAGACATTCAGTGCTTTGCTATTGTCTTGTTGAGAAACTATCTGGGAATCCTGCCCGTCTGAGCCGGGAGAGAAGCGCTTGTGCGCTCGGGTGCCTAGAATAAGAGCAAGCATGAGATTCCAGCTGAGGCAATGGATCGGGATGGTAATGCCAAGGGAGATAGTTCCCCCAGAGTCACCGGGCGATTAAAGCTTCTGTTTGTCAGTGGTATCCAGCCGTGCCGGCGAACAGGCGCGCAGCATCAGCCGCGGCAGCACTAGAGGGTGCCAGAGCAGACCTTCGCCAGCACCGGCACCCACCTCACCTCCGGCACAGAGCACACCGGGCAGCCGGGCTCCCGCGCCTTCCCCTGCCGCTCGCCTTTGCCCTCAGTCTGCAGACAGTCTGTGCTCACACTCCGCACATTCCCTGTGCTCAGGGCTGCTCTGCCCCGTAACACCTGAGGCCAAATACATGAAAGTCAGCCTAACCCAAATCTCACCAGCACACCTTCTCCCTTAGGAAGCCTTTGGCATAGGTAAAGAGAAGAACACAGAGCATTAAGCCTAAGCTTTCACTTTTTAATCAGGCTAAACACTGAAGACTTGTGGTTGTGCAGAGACTGCAGATTTGGGTCTCCTGTGGTTATGATGAGAGACAAGTTTGAGATCCGAAGTTCAGATTTAAAAATCCAATATAGAAGCTGTATTTTCATATCTGACCAGTAAGATACACACTTCTATATTTGCATTCACTTTCTCTGTTACATTCATAAAATACAAATCACAGAATCATAGAATGGCTTATGTTGGAAGGGACCTTGAAGATCATTCCATGCAACCCCTCTGCCATAAACAGAGAGGGACACCTTCCACTAGACCAGGTTGCTCCAAGCCCCATCCAGCCTGGCCTTGAACACTTCCAGGGATGGGACGTCCACAGCTTCTCTGGGCAGCCTGTGCCAACGCCTCCCCGCAGGGAATTTCTTCCTAATACCTAATCTAAACCTGCCCTCTGACAGTTTAAAACCATTCTCCCCTGTCTTATCAATCCAAGCCCTCGTCAAAAGTCTCTCTCCAACTTTCTTGAAAACCCTTTAGGTACTGGAAGATGCTTGAAGTTCTCCCTAAATCTTTCTCTTCCCCAGACTGAACAACCCCAGCTCTTGCAGTCTGCCTTCATAGGAGAGGTGCTCCAATGAAGCATCTCAATGTGCTTAAGAGCGTCTGAGACACACACCCCATAACAGCCTGACCCAAACTGCAAGGAACAATAAAGCCAGACCCACCTCTTGGTGCCCTGCAGGAGGGTGAGACAGCACGCCAAAGTCCCCGCTCTGCGAGCAATGTCTGCCAGGTGCTGTAAGTCAGACTGTAAGTCAGGCTCGAGGAGGTCATGCAGAAAAGACTCTGCAGCCCAAGGTCCTTCCTTGCTGTCTGGTCTGACTCAATTACACACACCAGTGTGGTTTTCTAAACAAAACCAACACCGCCTGGGGTGCTGTGGAGGGCTCAGCACCGGGCTGGAAGTCGCACTGGCTGGGAACCACGCTGAAAGAGTATTTTATAATAATGATTTAGAATCCAGTCCAGATCATAGCTGGCTGGCAGCAGCTGTGACACAGAGGCTGCCTGCTGTGCTTTTGGAGATGCAGCTGCTCTGCCCTTGTAGAGAATGAAAAATCCTGGTTGGGAAATGAAAGTGATAGCAGCAGCAGTGAGGTGACAGACCCGTACCTTAAAGAGGATTTATCTTCTTTGTTTTCCAGACTCAGAGCAACAAAGTGCTGTGGACCCACATCCGGTACACAGGTGGGTGTTGGGGTGGGGGGACCCTGGCCGCTTGAGGATCCCCTGTGCAGCAGCCTCTACTGTGCCACATTGCCCTGGCACACTCAGAGCGCTCCTGGCTCCCCACTCCAACTACAGTTCCAGGGACCTCCATGGCATCCAGTGGCTCCTAAAATACCTAAATGGCTCTTATGTGCTTTGTGCCACAGTGATGGCTATTTATTCTGGTGGAGGACAGGTGCCAGGTGAGCTGTCGGGGGAGAGGGGCCAAGCCTGCCCCAGTGCTGCAAGGGGCCAAAATAAAACAAATGGGTTTTCCAGAGCACAACAAAAAACATGAAAATCTGCGTGGATTTCTGCAACCCTCACCTATCTCCTAAAACAAGCTTTCACTCTGTGAATGAACAAGAAAGGCATTTTGGAGAGTTTATTAAGTACACGCAGCATGCTCTTCGGGTATTTCTGAAACAAGTCAATGGTTTCTAGATTTATGAAAAATGTAAATGATTTCCTGGGGAAGAGTGGGTGAGAGCACACACCATATCAGATGTACTCCTCTGCATGCCAGATACATTGGATAATTGTCCAATGACACACCTCAATGATAAAACCAATTACTAATTTTTTTAAAATGATATTGAAAGTATTATTGACAGCTTTACTTTCAGTTAAAAGTGCAAGGCAGCCGTGAGTCTAACCTAATAGAAACTCATGCCCTTTAGAGGAAAAGCTTGAGAAATTTGGCCCCAGCCCAGAGGGGCTGTGCTGCCGCCTGAAAATCTTTTGGGTCCCCTGGTCCCAGGGGTTTCAGCTGCTGTGCTTAAAACCCAGGGGCACAGCAGAGAAACATGACCAGAACAGAACCCCAAGAACTGCTACTGCTCATTCCAAGAGAAAACCTCTCATGCTAAGTTCCAGTTGAATTTCTCCTTATTCTGCTTAATTATTTCCTTCTGGTTTTGTCTCTATGCTGCTCTTTTATGCTGTCTTCTGTTAAAAAACCCCCACAGCCAAACCTCAAGACAAAGGCTTATGTCACCAATATCTCCCCTTTTTGTCTTCCTTCCATCTCTGAATGTTTTTTCCTCATCTTATTTACTGTCTTAATTTTCACGTTCTTTTTATGAACCTGTGTTTCTAAACTCATAGTGATGCTTTACTTACTGTATTCTTCCGTATTCTAAGACACAGAGTAAGTAAACAGTGTATAAATAAGAATTTGGGGGAGTAATCTATGTGCCAAAAGGCACATCTTAGTCAAGAGTGGGAACCTGTAAGTTTTCAAGGTAGATGATGTCTGTCTAGAGTAGATGATATTCTAGCTCTGGTCTGCCCTGTTCTCTAGTTCACTCTCCCCTTTCTTATATTTTTCAATCTTTCCAGCAGTCAGCTGGTTTAAAACAACCCATTTCCTAGAAGACATTTGTCATCATGGGATCATCTTTGCTTCCTTCCATTCCAGGTAAAAGCATCAAGGGGGCAGCCATGAATCTCACTGCTGAAGTAGGCCCTATTCAGATCAGAAATGGTTCCATTGTGATCCCCTGTGATGGCCTCTACCTCGTGTCCCTGAAGAGTTCCATCTACATGCACGAGGAGGTGAAGCTGAGCCTGAAGACAACCAGCAGTGCCCTGTGGGAACAGACCGTGCAGAGCAATGACACCACAGTAAATCTCACCACAGTGCTCTTCTTGTTTCAGCACAACAGAATCACTCTGTGGACCAGCTCCAACGTCACCATCTCGGATCTGTCATTTAGCCTGGGCTTAGTGGCAGCAAGTACTGATTGTAGGACCTGATGGATGAAATGCAACATGGAAAGTACAGCCTTCCCTGCCAATCTGTAGGTTTTGTACTTGTACAGGCAGACTGCTCTAGAATCCCTCCCTGGGGCCGTGGAAAGCCTCAGCGGGAGTGCAGATAAACCACAGTGCAGACAGGCTTTATATAGTGCATGCAGGATTCACCTCTTTGGAGCTCTGTGCAGCTGATTTGCTACCTAGGATGGATCTTTCCAACACTGGGGAAAGGGATACATGGAGCTCTTGAGGAGAATAGTATATTAAAGCCAAAGAAAGTCACCCAAGCTTAGCTCATATTCAGAGAAACCCTGAGTTTCTCTATTTACTTGACAGTATCTGTATATAGTAGAAATGTGCTGTATTTTTTCTCAAATAAAAGTCTGGTAAGTCAGGAAGATACCTCAAGTGTCTTGAAGCCTTTGGGAGTAGGAGGAGCACAAGTCTGCTCAACAACCCTTCTCCTGGCAAGATGGAAAACTGGGAAGAGGCAGCAAGGGAATGCCTTTGGAGTGATCCAGATAATGGCTGTCTGACAGGAAGAGGCCATGAAAGAAGGAGGTATTTTGAAATGAGCTGAAAGGACTGCACAGAACAGCAGAAGCACAGGTCTTGCACTGGATGTGGGGTTTTGGGGAGCAGTCTTTGAGAGGGGAGGCCCACTGGCTGTTCCAGCTATCTGCAGACTACTGAACCCTGACCCAAAGGAACATCTGGTGGGAAGTTTACATCTTGAGATATAAGGTCTCAGAGGAAAGTCTCCTTCAAGCACACACACACTGGTTTGACCCAAAAGTGATCCAGGCGCATAAAAACTTGAGAAAACGTGAAGACTTCTAGATTTGGTGAGTTCTCTCTAATGGACCAAGTGAAATCTGCAGGTCTGTGCATCCTTTCCTCATTGAGGACTCAGATGGTTCTTGTGACTCCTCTTCACTTTGGCATACAGGTGTGCACCAGGGATTCATAGGCATGACCTCCATGAAGCACCTGTGCACACCTGCCTGGCTCTTGCTGAAGTCAGACTCAGTGATCCTGGGCTGCTCATCCCTGTTCTTGTTGCAGCTTGGGGCTATGGAGACAAGGCCTGCCCTGCCCATGCTGCAGGCAGCACATGACCCCAGCACAGCCAGCAGCTGGGGGATTTTCAGTCAAAGCGAGGCAGATTTTAAAGGCAAGTTGACTACGTGTGTCCCAGAGAACTCCATCAACATTTCAGCTTGTCACTGCTAGCTGTACACTCCAAAGCCTTTTGTTAAAAGTATTTATATATTTAAATGATAGGCGTCAGAATGTTACACCAGATTTCATAGAAACACTGGGGAAGGTTCGGACCGGGTTGCCAGCACTGAACTCCTCTTTGAAAATGCTCCCAATGCCATGGACTGTTCCTGCTTTGCAGGCACCCAGACACCCAGACCTGGACTGACCCACCCATGGCTGAGCGCTCCTGCAGGCTCAGGCAACTAAGAAAATCTTCCAGGCCTTGGAGAGCTTTCCATGTACTTTAGGCTAATGAACTTCCCTTCCTGGGCCAGGCCAGAGCCTCAGAGGAAACCTTCGTGGCTGAAGCAGTTACTCATGTAGTGCCAAAAAGCAGTTTTTCTACTCTTAACTGAGAAGCTGTGGCTGACTTGCACCCACAGAATGCTCATCATTAAGAGATATTTGGGCTTATAACTGTGGCCGCGCTTACCACCACAGGAATTGAAGGCAGCTGCACCCTGCCCCCAGGCTGGAGATTGTCACACTCCCCAGCTGAAGTGAGCATATGTTTCTCTTGCTAAAAAATAATAAAATTTTCATTTGTAACATTTGGGCTTGTAGTGTTCCTTGAAGGTGGGGGCTGGGGGAGAAGGAGTTTGGAAGTGAGCAGACATTTCCACTGGTATGAAAACTATATGCAATTTTCACATACTTCCTTTTTTACAGTTCAGCTTTTGTTTCAGCTCTCCACAAGGGTATGCAGGGCTGGTGCTTCCCAACATGTGCTAACACAGATCGGGCAGGCCATGCCAGTGGTGTGTGCAGGGTGCACAGGACAGCAAGAAAGATTTAAGCCTAGAGAACTCAAATGAATTTGTTCTTTGGAAGGCTGCACCCTTTCTTCCTGTTTAGAGCAGGAGAGGGCATTTCACATGCTAGTTCCACTGCACCTCCAGGTTGAACTAGACTGGCCTACATGTACACACATACATGCACTTGTCTTGAAATAAAAGTTGAAACAATTCAATTCCTGACATTAATTACTTGAGGGACTGACTGTCCTCATCAGTAAGTTTCCATACCATCAGCTTTTGTTTGTATCTGGAGATCCCTTTTTCCACAAGATTAAAAGTCTCCTTGATATGAGAAACATTAAGTTTTGTTCCTGGGGTTGTTAAGGCCTTGTAGGAGCTTACAGATGTTGCTAGAGTCCCATCTTACAGCTCTGTTCATCCAGGTCAGTGCACTGAGGGTTTAGGTAACCCCTTGAAGCCAGAGGTGTGGAAATGCAAGGCTGGACTAGGCAGTTTCTGGAGACAATCCCTAACCCTAACCCTAGAGGGGCAGCACTTCCTGTACTTACTGTCACTGAAAGGGGACCTCGAGGTCTGTCCTCCACAGGGCTTTCCATGAGGGCCGTTTCACAGGACACAGCCACCAGCTGGGTCATTACTGTGTTTTTTGTCTAACACATGCTGTTACACAAGCTACAGAGGTGGCCACTGTGTACTCCTTGCTTCTCTCTCTTCTTTCCCATCTCTCCTCACTCAGATTAAAGAAAAGGGCAGGGTGACAAAGCTGATGTACGAGCCATGGCCACCCCAGGGAAGGAGCTGGCCTCACTGCTCCGGTCAGAGCTCTTGCACTCCAGCTGAGAAGGAACTACTAATGGTGATGCAGAGCAGAAAGGGATGCAGGCTGCTTCTCCTTGCACAAGAAATGATTAGAAACATTTAAAGTCCATTCATACTCATGTGAAAATCACCTCATTTTCTACATATGGTTAGCAGTAATAATGGATGATGAGCCTGTGGTTTTTCAGACACCACTTAGATTTCATCAGCCTGGGTGAGTCACAGCTATTGCCTGTCAGCTTTGCTAGGCAGAGAGAACAGAAAGCCGAAGCATGTTTAGCAAAGTGCAGCTGACTGCTGCTGCTGCAGAGCCAGCACTGTCAGCTCAGGCAGCAGAAAGTACAGGAATTTAGTTTCCTAATTCAAATATCAAAATGGAGAAGTATGGCATAGAACCAAGCAGCCTCCTGCAGTAACTAGTTGGGAAGGTTTGTTTTATTAGACTTCTCTCAGCAACTTCAGTCTCTAACTTCAAAGCTGTTCTCTGAGCTGGCAGTTGGTTCCTGTTTTCCAATGGATCCAGACCAGCCCCAGAGGTGCTTGTTTCCAGCTATGGGGTAATCCACCAAAAAAAGCAAATTGAGCAACACACTCACTGAGGACTGGGAGTAGTTAGTGCCAGGCCAGAAAGGAACAGTGGCAGCAGAGTAGAAGGATTTATCCTTTGCAGCCTTACATGCCCTAAGGCCAGGGAGGATCAGAGAGGTTATTTGCTCATTTTCCAAGTGGAGGAGGAAGGAGCTTAAGGGCTCAGTTCTCCAAGTGAATGAGGAAGGCTGCTCAAAGCTCAGTTCTCCAAGCAGATGAGTAAAGCTGCTAAGAGCTAGCAAGCCCAGCAAGCAGACTGGAGACTGGGGGCACATCTCCCCATGGAGATGCCAAGCAGTGAGGCAACTTCCTGGCAGTTGTTCAGCATCCCAGAGCAGAACATACCCTGTTGGTACCCCACATGCTGTGCTGGGACAGGCTCTCTGTGCCCACTGCACCAGGAAGGAGGAGCCCGAGGACTAGAAAACCCACAGGCCAGGGCAGGAGAGGATAGTGGGAGCTCAGGAGAGATATGAAGCTGGTAGCAGGTCCATGGATTGACTCTCTTTAGGATTTTGGGACTACAGTGTAGGAGCTGGAAGGCAGGACCTAAGGAGTGTTTCTCTTGTGTGCTCACTCTCAGTGAACCAAACTTCTGGAAACACCTAAACACAGCCACTGCATCCTCAAACACCCACTTCCTCATCTTGTACAATTACCTTCTAGGTATGATAGCTCTGGACTCCTGCTCAGCTGTTGTCCCAAGGGGATTACAAGTCCCACCTGCTCACAAGCACAAGAGCACTCCCATTCCTAGACCAGCCTCCGCAGTTTGTGGGAGCTGGTAGTCCATGAGGCACTTTGGTGGCCAGCCAAGGCACAGGGTGCAGAGCTGGGCCTCTGGCTTGGATGGTCTGTCAGTGCTCAGAGAGTAAATAGGACACAATTTGGGGCAAGATAAAACTTGATGTGGTCACAGGTGTACTTTCATAATATTTGTATTCATGGTTTGCCTTGAGGCAAAATTCACACCTATTTACTGGCAATCCAGAGACCTGTTTCATTTCTTTATGAAGAAAAGGTGGTGCTGAACACACTGCAAAGATAAACATTTAACCCAGCATAGGATCTGATTCATAAAGGATGCAGCAGCTCTATAATTTCATCACCAAGTACATGCCTGAGACAAGATATCACTGGTGTTATCTCATGGAGTTCAAAGGACTCACTTTCCTCTGTCTTCTTTTGTTAATTGAAGGTTTCTATTACTGCCAGTGTCTGCTTATTTGGCTTACTGTTACCAGCACAGAAAGTGAGCAGAACCCACACATCCAGTGGAGACAAACAGAGATGTGGTTTCAGACTTTTTTATGAGTTATGTGCAGCATTTTGAAACACTGGTTGATCTGCTTCTCCCTTTGTCACTTCCCATAGGACCCAGAGACATTGACACACTGCTGACAAGAAACTTCTTTAATGTCTCATATGTGCTAGGATAACAGCTGGACTTGATAGTCAGAAAGTCTTTTCCAACCTAAACGATTCTATGGTTCCATGTGTTCCACCCTGGAAAATGTGAAGAACTAACTCTGGCAGCTGTTCACCGACTCTGAAGAGCCTCAGATTATACACCGTCCCCAGCAGTAGCCACACTTTACAAGAAAAGGTTTGCTCAAGGTCACAGGAGTCAAATCCCACTGCATTTCCAGTTGATTTCAATAACTCAAGTCATCTCCTAGGTGTGCCTTGTGTTATGCTTTGATCCTTTTTCCAAAAATGTCCTTTCTAGAAGCAGGGGTAGGTGCTGCCTTGCCATGCCAGCCCTTCATGGCCCATGTGCCAAATCCTGATGTTTGCACTGACTGTGCTGTCACAGATGCAGCCAGACACCTCACTTCCCCCATTCCAGAAAAAGCCAGGACTCCTTGCTGTTTTGGGTACAGTCACATACACCTTTGTCCCACGCCTGGGTTTGCCAAAATAACTGCAAAGAAACAGACGGAGAGACAAAACCCTCCACTGACCCTGCAGACCTCCATAGGGATCTACACACAGTTTGGACCAGAGAAGCTCTAGCTGTCTGCAAGAACTGTGCTGCAGGCAGTGTTGGTCTGAGCTGAACACCAGTCACACCATAAATACTCCAAGATTTGAGGTCAGTGCAACAATGCTGAGTAAAGAAAGCTGTGTTAGACCAGAGAAGAGGCTGAACCAGTGATCAAAACCTAAACTTGGTGGAAACAACTGGTGCTGCATAATTAACACCTGCCATGCTTCACATTGTAAATACAGCTGATCAAAAGAGCAGAGAGAGATGAAATCACCAAAGGGAGCTGAGCAGGGAAAGCTCTGAGGGGTTTTCCAAGCAGATTTTGCTGAGGCTTTGCTGAGAGACAAGTGGCTCCTCCATAGGTGCTGGGTGCAAGCTCTCGACCTGCAGATGAGCATTCCTGTCTGTGGCTGGGAGCAGCTCCTGCACACAAACTCCTCAGAACAGTGTGTTTTGGATCCTGGGAAAACCACACTCACAGACCATATGCATGAGCAGCAGTGAGCACTGTAATTGGCCCTGGAAGGCTTTTGGGAAGGACATGCGGGCTGGGACAGTACCTTGGTTTAGCAGCAGTCCAAGACAAAGTACTACATCATACAGCATCAGGAGTCACTGTAATACAACATGTTCTACCAAATAGATGTAAAATCACATTGTTTCAAATAAGAATTATTGTGATTGAAAAATAAGCTAGTTTAGCTGGAAAATATAGGCATAAGTCATAAGGAAAGAACACAGTTCTCTCAAGTAATGAAAAATGACATTTTTGAGGGTCATCTGTGTAAGCACATTAATTAAGGTGTTTTATTCTGCTGTGATGCCTATTAGATGTCTCACTTTTTGCGTATATTTTCCTTGGGCCTAAGGCTGTACTGTAATCCCACCCTGAGGGAAACATTTTTTGGTCTTGTAATTCTGGAGCATAGCTCTGAATGAGTGGCTTTGTCTACACCTTGAGACACCAGCTCTATCCTTGAGACACCAGCACTCTCTCTCTGGTCACTGTGGCCCCAAGGGCATGTGAGAGCAACTTGGTTTTTTTGCTTTGTCTTGTTTTGCACCCTCTCTCCCAAGCTGAGCACAGTGAGTCAGACCTCGAGGTCTGAAACTTTTTCTCCTTGTCCTCCTGACCACGATCATCAAAAGCATGAGTATGTTAAAATACTTCAAATGAAAGTGCATTTGGTCTCATTCTTGCAACACTTTGACACTTGCACTTTCTTCAAATCCAGGAAACTGCAACAACAAATTAAGACATATTAAGCAGGGACTGCGGTTATGGGTATTGTGTCACAAATATCTAGGATTGTCCATCTCAGTTTAGCTATTTCTATGTCTGTTCTGCAATGCTTGCACACCCTGCAAACACACACGCAGATATGCCAGGTGTACCATGTTTTCCTCACAGCTCCTCTAAGACCAGCTTCAGCAAATAGCAAGGCATATGAATTCAGCAATGCAGTGGCAAAATGAACCTCAGGCCCAGACTCACTGTTTCGTTTGAAATGGTCCTGAATTGCTGGAGTGGTTTTCCCCAGCTTGAAATACCAGACTGGCCACTGGGGGGTTGCAGGAATCACTCTGACGCTGTTCGGACAACAGAGAGTTTTGCTTGCTGCTGCTCTGGTGGCGGACAGCAAAGGGATAAAAGCAGCAAGAGATGACACAAAAAGGCAATGGGAAGAAGGCACCCTCAGACAAGGGTTAGAGCAGATCCCCATGAACCACAGAGATGACTTCTCACACACACTGCCTGCAGCCCCTGTGGTGCTAAGTCAAGGGCTGGGAGTTCAGGAGAGGTTGTGATTGGAGTTCTGGTCTCTGTTCCTGGACCTGGTTTTGGTGCTTATCAAAAAAAGGGCCTAAAGCAAAATTCATGAAGGATATGGCACCCATCACAGCCTTGCATCTGGAGTTGGGATGCCTCTGGCTTTTTCTCCCTGTCCCATCACCTTTGCATAGTCACCTTTGCTCAGCTGGAAGGTTGAGATGGCTGCCATGCAAAAGTGAGAGAGGCCTCCTTGTGGGTGCAAGTCTTATCTCAGGCTAAACGGTGCCCATTGCTTGTCTTTCACATGTGATTTTTTTTCCCCATGCAAAAATAGATCAACATCAGAATTCTGTCTTTGCCTGATTTTTCAAGTTTCTCTGGGAATGAAGGTTTAGGTTATTTCCCAAGTCCATCTACACTGCAACAGAACCTGAGCAGAGTGAGAAGAATCCAGCATTGCTGAGAACAGGCACACTGAGTCATGTTAGAATGAGAAAATTAGCTGCCCAGGGAGCTTCAGGCTCAACAGAGAGCCTTCTAACTACAATACATGCCAGTAAGCTTGGGCAGTCTTGGGGGGGAAAAGGTGCCTGGGATACCCCTACATTTATGAGGTTTGGCTGTCTCCTGATGTGCTGGCAGGTGGTGTACACATGGGAAGTGGGAGCTCGTATGTGTGGGGGAAACATCTGGATCTTGCAAAAAAAACAAGCACTGTGTGGATGAGGAGGTGGGAGTTCCCAAGGGATTGCTTCACAGCAGGAGAGAGAGGGAATGTCACAGCCCTGCAAGCAAGGCTGCCCTGTCATCGTAAGACCTTTCTTGCAGCAATTTCCTGGGGTGCCCTGAAGTCAGAACACCTGCAGACATAAAAATACCCTTCCTTTCTTTCCTGCCTCTTCCCTGCCTGCTCCTCCTCTCCATGCCCTCACCTCAGGAGAGCACTGCACCACATGAGATCATCCTGCCAAGTGCTGTGTGGGCATCTGAGATCTGTCAGCAACCTGTCCTGTTTGTGAGCTCATAAATGACATCTTGCTTAACCAAGAGAAGCAGGAAAGGAACTGCAGTTCTTTTGCCAGGGGACGCTGATGGGAGAGGCTTCCAAAGGAGGTTGATAATTAAACAGGGATGCAACAGGTGCCAACTGGTAATGCCATCTCATTGGTTTCTGGGCTGGGCAGAAAACCTAACTATGGCTGCAAAATTGGCTGAAATCTTAATTTTTCTCTGCCCAAGCCTCAATCAGCTTTTCTGTTCTGGTAGTGAATAGACAAGGCAGCTGAGTAAACAGAGAGGGTCAGCTTTTGCTTTCAACCCCCCAGGCACCACATCAGGTAAACTGCAGTTCAACTGCTTGGCTCTATTCCATCATGAGCTGTGCTTGGGGAATTGCCTTATTTCCCCAGCTACCTACTAAAACAAACTCACTCATTGAGGTAAGGGTATGCAGAAGCCAAGCTTAGGTTGCTGTAAAACCTACCAAATAAATACCCCAGTGGCAGGAAGAGGGTCAGGGAGCAGAGATTTGAGTACACAGAAAGTGGTGGATCTTGATACAGTCTCTCAAGCATCATCCCTTTGAAAGGCCCACTGCCAGGTTAGATTTTAGGTTGAGGTTGGTGACTGTCCTTAATCAGAGAAAACATACTTGATTTGGGTGAAAATCCCATAATTTCTGCCAAAGCCTCCAAACCCATTTGAATGAAATTCGGTAGTTGGATAAAATCAGTTGTAGCGTTGGACTGAATCATATTAGTGTAATTTTGATACAAACGAAGACATATTCCCATAGGCAGTAATTTTCTCCTAATTTCTATCAACATTGTTTCCATGTTTCATGTAAAAATGAGGCTGTTTCAAAAATAACAGTGTTCTTTTCAAAGCCAAACAAATAAAAGCCTTATGAGCAAAATGTCATACCCTTATGTCTGAATTTGCAAAATTTTTGTCTGCAAGGAAGAGCAGATGTTTTTCCTTCTTGATCTTTACAGATTTTCTGTTCATAAACCAGACACTTCCAGGAAAGTTTTTCATACAAGCCATGGGGTCTGTCTAGGACATCTCCCAGATGTCAGGAAGTCTGTGCAAGGAAGCACAAGTTTGAGGAACTTCGCAGTGATAATGCACAAAGGTGCCTGAAGGGATGGATGGATTTTTTCCCTTGCTTCTGGTCTGGGCTGAGAATGACTCATGCTTTTCTAAACCTTGCTGGAGACAGCAGTAACAGAAACTCAGCTCTGGGAAGACAAAAGCAAATGTGCAGCAAACTAGCTAGGTGTTGGGTGGCAGAACTGGCTGAGCCCCAGGCCAGTGCTCAGATGTCTCTTCCCCGGCTTCTTGGCAAGCATGAGAAGGAAAGGGACTACCTTGGGTGGTTGATGGGGATCCCCAGCCTGCTTTCCTCATGGTATTTCCATTCTGCTCACCTTCCTCTGGATAGAGCTCAGAAACCATCTGCCAAGTAAGCATGGGAGGGAAACTCCTGCTGAGGAGGTCTGACCCAGAGCCATGAGATTTCTATAAGCACAGTGCATTCACAAGCTGCCAAGCCAAATCTGTTCAGAGCAGAAGAGGCTCCTGGGGTCCCAGCCCACCAGCCAAGGCAGCCAGAGGCTACTCACAGCGTCTCAGGCGCCAGCCCCACGCGTGTGCATCCTGTCCCCAAGGAGCAGGGGCAGGATGAGGGACAGGCAACTGACGTGCCTGCTGGAGCCTGTGGTCCTTTTGGAGGATGTTTGTGAGGGCGTGGGCCACAGCACAGCATGGCTGCTTTATTTATGATGTAGCTTGCTCACCACAAACTGCATAGGAGGCGCTTTTTGCTTTTCTGGATGGTGCAATGTGACAGATTCCAAAGAACCTTGCACTGGGTTATCCTAACTCCTTATCCAAAAATTTTTCTCATCCCTGCCTCTGTCCCAGGATCATGGATGGTCAGAGGAGAAAGGAGCACCCTGAGCTTCATCACTCTGGGATGACCAAAGAGGACCCTGAAGCTGCAGGACCCTGCATGGGCCCTTGGACCCACAAGCATCAGGAGGGTGACATGAGATCTGTGCTGGCTGCTCCTTGCAAAGTGAGCTCAGATAGAAGAGAGTATCTCATTAAATGGTCAGATAGCAGGATTAAATGAAAAACAAGGCCTTCTAGAAGTTTTTTCATGCCACAGGCAAATAACCTGCTAAAGTCATTGCCATAAGAGGAAGCTAAAAGGTTGGACAGGCTCAGAAAGCAGCAGATTCACACACAAGAAATCCCTCAGAAACTACTGAGAGAAACAGAATACACATCAGACCTGATGTCTAAGGCAGGATACCATATTAGCTGCGTCTCTGAGCCCGCTCGACTTCACCATTGTTATACAATGTTGAATGGAGAGGGCAGTACTTCACAAAATGGGTCCCCAGAGCTGAGTAGCCAAACCACAGCACTGGCATGCCAGGCTGCCTCTCCTGTGTACCTGTGGGCCCTGCGCGGCCAGCCCTGTACTGTGTGCCAGGGCTGGATGTCCCTGTGGCAGTGGCCATCACCTGCTGCTCTGCCAGGACAAGAAATCCCCTCTTGCAAAGCTCATGTGATTAAGGGCAGGGAGTTGTGCAAGACAGAACTGGAGGTGCTGACGACACAGCTCCAGCTCCATCATAAGGCAGCGGTTCCTCAAATGCATGGAGGAAATAAAAGCAGCATCTGATGATGCAATGTGAAGAAAGTCAGGAGGGGGAAACTATAAAAAATCCATGCACAAGGATAAGAGAGTACAATTAGCACAGCCACCCTTGAGCAATGCTGTGGGGAGCAGGAACAGCCCAGGGCAGGGGCTGGGGGCTCACCCCACAGCTGGGCTGTGCCCATTGGGGACCCCTGGGGAAGGCAGGAGGTGCCTGGCTCACGTTGCACAGCACCCTGACGTTGCTGAGCTAACAAGCAACCCAGGTTTTCAGCCAACATTTTCAGAGCTGTTCTCTTGGCAGGCTGGCCCAGAATGGACACAGAGCTCCGAGCTGAGTGACAGCAAGAGAGGGGCAGTTTCATTTTACCAGGGAGGGCAGAAGCAGAGAGAGGCAGGCTGCCAGATGCTGATGCAATGTGAGATTCTGAGCTCTAAGTCTTTCTGAATGATTAGAAGAAGAAAAAACTCTGTGTCTGGTGGGTGATGCAAGCTTCCCAGCCCTGGGCTGGGGAAGAACCATGCCAAGGCTTCACAGCTTTCAGAGGAATTTTTTCTTTCCCATCCCAGGAATCTGGGATCACTGCCAGAGGAGGAGTAGGATGGAAGAATAAACAAATAGTACTTCATTTTCCTAAAACAATTTGTAAGGCTAGTGAAAGAGCTGAATGAGGTAACAACTGCTCTTTTTCCTCCACTCCTCCCTCTGGGCTCCTTGCCACAACTTGCCCTGGGTATGCCAGGCATCTGTGCACTCCACAGCACGCCCAAGAGCTTGGTAATGTCACACAAAAACCAAGTCCCATCCTTCTGTACACAACCTCCCACACTAGAAAAGACATTGCTACATACTTGTTCCATGCCAGAATATCACCACCCTCACTGTAAAAAATTTCTTCTGTATATCTATTCTGAACTGACCTTCTTTTAGTGTAAAACCATTACCCCTTTTCCTGTCTGTTTACAATGACAGTCCTCACCTTTCTTATAAGCCCCCAATAAGTACTGAAAGGGCTCAATGAGGTTTCTCTGAACCCTTCTGTTCTTCAGGCTGAACAATCCCAACTCTCTCCATCTTTCTCCATTGGAGAGGTGCTCCATTCACCAGATCATTTTTGTGGCCCTCTTCTGGACTCACTTCAACAAATTCATCTTTGCTGAGCTGAGGGCTCCAGAGCTGGATGCAGCACTCCAGATGGGATCTCACCCCAGCAGGGGAAAGGGGCAGAATCCCCTCCCCTGATCTGTTGGTCACATCTCCTTTCATGCAGCCCATATTTTCCTACAGCGAGTGCCCACAATCCATTTGCATTAATGTGCTATGTGCAGGACTGGGTATAGAAGTACAAGTGTAAGCTTTCAAGCCTGGGCACAAGAGCAAGAGTGTTACAGAAGGGCAGGGTGAAATTCAGATGGTTGAGAGAGAGTGTGTGAAGAAACGAGGCACAACTGAGGAAGAAGAAAGTGCAAGTTCATACTCTGCATAAGCAGGAGTGATCTGTGGTAGAAATGCAATAAGGAGCAAATAATTTGTGAGAAAAGCATCTGTGGACACATCCCAGTGTCCTGGGACCAGGCTGAAGATGACACTCAGTAGAAAAAGCAGAAAGCACTCTGTACAAGGAAGCTTGAAAGTGCATGTGGGAGGGCTGTGTCTAGAATCAAGCATCCCACTTCCTGAAAGGGCATGAATCAGGACACGTAACTAAAAGGTAAACTGGGATATTTGGAGATGTGGGAAACATCTCCCAAGAGTCCTGTTGTCCTCTGCAAAGATTTTCCATAAATGGCTGATGCAGAGAGAAAGGCATAACCTGACTATAGTGAATATGAAAGGGGCCACAGGCTTAATCTGGAAGCCCAAGGGAGACTGAGGACAAAATCCACGTTTTTAAGGAGAGTGAAGCCCTAGAACAGAGGGCCTCCTTGGGATCTTTAGTCAGACAAATTCCTTTCAGGTATCATGCAAGAACCAGTTGGTGCTCCTGCCATGGGATGGAATGAGGTGAGGGGGCAGAGGATCTCCCTGGGCTTGCAGCTGAAGGAGAGAACAAGCGGAAGGTTTCTGCAACAGCTTTATGAGACATGGAAAACCAACTCACCCATCTATCTGCAAATATCAATGAGACTGATGCAGAACCTATGTGATTTTTCAGATTAACCATGATCACTGGTGAGGAGAGTGCAAGTATGAGAACAACCACTTCTTTATTTGGTGTCTTTAGAAGACCACAATTAGCACTTTTTCATCCTGTCCCATTCACATTGTTTCCACTTACGCTCAGGTCTCATGCCACAGCTCCCCCGCCTTTGCAGCAAGAGGAAGAAGAGAATGAGGTTGCACTGCTTCTTCCAACCCCAGTGACAAGGGCTGAGAAATCAGGAAAGACTCTTTAAGAGTTTTGGACTAGGCAAATCACCATTTTCCTACATGGTGTCAGACAGAGAACTATCTCCCTCTCTGGAGTTCTCTGCTCCTGTTTTGGTTTGAGTGCAGGACTTGGGCAATTGGAATGAGACTCAATCTCTTCAACAAATTTGCATGTGCAACAAGAGATCCAAACTGTTATCCCTGCAGCACTGACAGCTTAGATGGCCCTGGCACCCTTAGCTTGAGCAAACACTTCCAAAGAGCCTGGAGCAGGTCTCCTTCCACTTGCATCCCTGGCCCAAAGGGCAACCCTTACCTATCACTCACCCCAGCACATCTGGAGAACAGAGTCAAAGACTCAGTATTGCTCTACAACTTCTCTGGGTTTTACTTTGTTTCATTAGGCTGATGAAGACACCAACCCTTGCGGCAATGTAGCACACATGGTGCTGCCACTGTGTTTGTGCTGCTTGCTTTGGAGAGATTTCTTCCTGTTATGTTTCTGACAGCTTGCAAATTGTCTACTTTAGCAGTCAGTGTTTACAGGCTGATACCACTGAAGGACACAGAAGAGTTGAGTAGGGAACAAGGAAAATAAAGTGGCTAAATAGAACCATCAAATTGTGTTTAACACCTCCATCTTCACAGGAAAGAACTTTTGTAAAACCCAAACCAGACACATCTGTTGTGCAATGGAAGTAGGTCCTCAGGAGTAACGAGAGCCTGCTGTGATGACTTGGCCCCTCTTCCCAGCCTTCCCAGTCCCACAGCTCTCCCAAGAGGAGGGTACTCTGTGCATCATCTCATGGTCTGGAGCTGCCTCCAGTCTGTTTCCAGGAACTACAGGCTTTGCTGGATTAAGGCTCCAATCACAAGTCACAACATCAAACACCCTGCAGCAAATTTCTAAGATCCCATTTAACATGAGACTGTTGCTCCACCCAGTCCTGAATTCAGTCACTATTCATATCATACTCCTCACAAACCTGGCAGCCAGGGGCTGAATGAAATATAAATGGATAGAAAACAAAGGCAGACAATGCAGGAGAAACAAGCCAGGACAAGGTTCCGGTGAACTCCAATCACTTCCTTTACTCTTAACACCCTGGATTCCTACTGGGGAACTCACCGTTGTGGTCCCCTCACTCTGGCACTGTGCCCACTGCACAGACTGTGGCCCTGTGAAGTGGGACTCAGAGTGTCCAGGAGCTGCCCCAAAAAGGCATCCTGCCATGGTTTCCTATTGGCAATTGCCCTACGGATTCCAAATTTTTTTCCATTTTTGCTCATTGATTTTGTTGTGTCCCCAAAATACTCAGTTGGGAGAAACAAAGATAGCAGTAGTGCCCAGACACACAGTCTGAAATTCAAATGAATCAATCCTCCTCTTTCTCTGCTCCTGCAGACTAAGGCTGACACTCCGCTAGGTCTTTCCTGTGCTTCATAAGCCTCTCTTATATTCTTGGAAAGCTGTGACAACTGGAAACATGCCAGTCTTCCCACAAACACGTATAAAGGCAGGCTGCAGCACAAAGTAAAGACAGGGCAATCTTTGTTTTGATAGAAAACAATCTAGTCATGACTTAAGAAACCTTCTCCAGGGTTAAAGCAAACTTCATCCTTATCCTGGATGGTGTCTTGTTTGATGATGAAAAAGGCAGATATTTACAAGACTACGGAGGCTTTGGAAAGCAGCTGCCCAGAGGACAGGCTGCACAGCACAGTTCAGTGGCATCTGAGCAAGAGGGGTTGGGACAAACATGCTATCGAAGGTTGTCACAGTGCCACGCAGAGTCATGGAAAGTTCCTGCCTGAAAATGCATGTGGTAAATTTGCTACTTCCAGTCTGTGCCTAAGATATTACCACAAGTCCCCAGGGCTGGGCAGAGGAAGTGAGGTCCACAGTGGAGCACATGATACTCCCTGCAATCATTTTAACAGATACTTCATATTAAGAAATTGGCAGAGAGTCAAACACCTGCACCTACGCACTCCAACACAATGGAAATTCAAAACCAGAAATTAACTTAATGTATTTTGGGCTGTGACATTGCCGGTGTGAAGCCTGCCAAATACTTGTGTTCTAAAGATACCAGAGGAGAGAAGTAAGGGTGAAAAGTCAAGTAAGAATCATACCCTGCTCCTAAGAATCTTAGAATCATTTAGGCTGGAAAACAGCCCTAATATTGTAGAGTCCAGCCATTAATCTAAGACTGCCAGGTCCATCATTAGACCATATTTCTAAGCACTGTGCGGAGCACAACTGCTACAGTAGATTCGTTTCCATCCCTTCCTAACAGGCTGTGAGGAGGGAGAAAAAAAAGAAAAGGAAGGATGACAACAATATATAGTGGGTATCCAGTCAATATACACACTGGTTGCAAAACAACATTCCGAGAGCTGAGGCTGCTTTTGAGAAGTGTGAGGAATGAGTAAGAGAATGATCCCAAATCTGGTTGCAATTGCATCTTCTTCTCTGCTTAGCCTTTTTTTCAGCTGAGAGCAAGAAGGTTAAACAATGGCTGAACACAAACTGCTGGAGGGAAATTACAGTTGAGATGCAGCCATAAATCTTCTTGCAAGTAGAGAGAGAGCCTTAATTTAAGCAGTGATTTCATTGCTCCTAAACCTGGCTGAGGCTGGTGGGACCAGCAGAATGAAATGCTGCTTGCTGACTCATGCCAGGGCTCCTCCAGTCCTGCACAGGGCTTGTGGCATCACTGGGGTGCTGGCACAGGGCTGCAGTGCCAGGGCTCTCTCCCCACCATGCACTGGCAGTATATTTACAAATAACGTGATGGAAAGGCAGATTTACAGTCCCTGGCCACTGCCCTCCAGTGCTGCCCCTTAACAGTAGGTCACACAGGCAACTGTATCCATGCTTAATGTAACATGATATAATTAGTATAAAAATAATACTAGCTGAACTCAAGGTAGAGTCCAGCCTGTTCAGTATTTGGAAGCATTCAACTCCAGATACTTTTTGATCCTGTATAATTCCCCTCCTTGTGTGTCATTCCAATTTTTACCCTGTATTTATTGAAGTAACTGGCAAATTTTGCATCCCAGGACTGACATTTTCTGGCCTGAGCTCTCTTTGTGGTAGCAATAATAGGTCTGTGTTTGAACAAAACAAGTGGTTGTTTTGCAGGTTAAAAACACCTTGATAGAGCTTCTTCTTGTAATATTTTCTTGGTTTGGTTTTTTAATATACTTGGGCTTAGATCCTTTTCTGTCTCTGCTCTCTATGGGATGTCACAGGAAATCTCATTTGCATGCTTTAAAATGAAGATTGCTTAGGTCTCTTTTTGTGGTCAAACCCAGGAGTTTAGCAAGTGGTGAGTTTGGCGTGTGGGGCCTCAGGTTGGAGCCGCAGACCAGTGCTATTTTGGGGTCAAAGTGGGACTTGTGAGTCCTGCGAGAGCGCTCAAGGAGAGGCAGGCTCTGCGTGCTGCTGGGAACAACCCCAGCTGGCGGGCTGTACTCATCACACTGTCAGCTGCTGCTTTCCAGGGTGATAGCAGGACTTGGTTCGCCTCCGAGGAACAGCTGGATAATCCCGAGCTCTTGCACACAGGGCTTAAGGGGACAATTTTTAAGGGAGAGAGTGGCTGGTGCAGGCACAGCTCGCTCTTCCCTGCTGTCGCCGCAGGGCAGAGGAAGGCATGGTCACACAAGTTAAGAGGTCTCCCCACACAGGCCAAGTCCTTAAATGATTTCCTTTGGAAGGAGTTTGTGGAAAGTACCTTGACATTAATCATATGAAATTGCTACTAGGTAAGGCAGAATACATCCAGGGGCTGCAGGGGTGACACAGAAAAGTCACACTGACTTTCTCCCTGGGGCTCTCCTTTTCCATGGCGTGCCCTAAACTTGCTCCCAAAAGGTGTCCTGAAGGGCAAACAGCCCTGCCAGAGGCCAACCCCAAGCAGGCAGCTCGCAGCTGCCTCCAGCACTGCCCTCCTGGGTTTGGCTTCACTCAACTCCCTCCCACTTTGCCAGGGAGAAGCTCCAGGTTTGTCCACAAAAATCCGGGAGAGGGGTGGCGGCTTTGGGCGGGCACCGGGGCATCCTCCCGTGCCAGCACCAGCACAGCGAGGAGCTCCCCAGCAGCTCTGCACAGCTCTCTGCTGGAGGCAGCACAAGCACATTTCTCTCTGGTACAGCCCAAATTTAACCTGTGCTGAGGGCCCACTGAATCACTCAGTGAGAATTCCAAAGACGAAGCAGGGCATGAACAAGCACTTCAGGTTTTTCAGTTTTGTTCTTGTGCCCTTTGAAAATTTCTGTTTCCATTCTACCCGTCTGTGCCACGCAGATATTTAATTTTGGTTTTATGCAGCTGGAAGAGTTGCGGTTTTACCCACAGGCTGGGAAAAGGAAGAGATTAACCAAGACTAAAGTTTATAAAGTTTATTTTTTATGCATTCCTTCCCCAAGAAGGGAGTGCAGAAGAGCAGGCAGAGATCTCATCTTTGTGACATCAGAATTTCTTTTTAAAATAAACACCAATGAAGAGCACTTTTTCATATTAAAACTCAAAAGAATGTACAGAATGTAAAAATAAAAACTACTTTCAAGGTTGACAGTTAAAATTATATTTCTTTTAGTTGTTTTATTTTATTTTTATTTGTTTTTTACTTCTCAGGCTTATTTTCCTTTTTTCCCACTTTTTAAAGATTTTACTTTTGCCTTCTCCTCACAACACTTTAATCATAATTTTGTTCCCACAATAAAAAATTCAAAAAGCAGGTAAGAAAAAAATAAGAAGGGAAAAGATAAAAATTATTTTAGGAAGACCTTGAATCTCAGCCAGCTCATTTCAAACTACTAATTGAAAGCCATTTACAAAATCCCAACTCTTTTCCTACTCTTCCTCATCCTCGAGTGACATCAGGGGGAAGTGGAGGCTGCCAGTTGGATTCCATTTGCTTTTTCCATTTGCTGCTACTATTGCATGGTGTCACATTTTTGAGTGTGTGTAGTTTCACTTTTACTGCATGAATCATGTCCCCAGGGAACTGGAAAAACGCCCTCCCATCATCAGCACTCAGATCTGCTGTCAAAATGAGAACCAGATCCAATCTGGTGCCAACTTCTCAGCTAGAAATAAGCAAACACCAGCACCTCCAGAGACAGAAGCAGGTGGTGCACAGGTATGGTGAGGTTCCTGTGCTTAGCATCTCATCCCTTTTCACTTCGTGTTCACTGGAGAGTTTTCAACCTTGACCCCTTGCGTTGATATTTTGGGGTGGTTTGTGGAGCCCTGCAGCCTGTTGCCGGTTTCATTTCAGGCTTTCTGGGCCAGGAGCCAAATGAAAGTTCCCTGCCTCAGTTTCATGAGGAAGTGCTAACTCACTGCCTTTTAGCCCGGGCTGATGATGAAACCCTGTGGCTCCTCCTCTTGGCCTTATTAGCATGGGGAAATCACCAGTATATAATCGTGTCCATGTCCCACTGTGGCAACACGGACCTCGGGAATTCTGGCAGTGCCTTTCTCAGCCGTGGTGCTGTTTGCATCCTCACCTCCAGCTGTACCAATGAAAAGCACCATGGAATCACCAGCCATGCTGGAGAATGGAAAACCTCCACAGAACAGGAAATCCACATGCTTGCGAGGGGCTTTTTATGCTCTCGCATTTGTGTTGATTATCATTTCAGCCCTGGTTTCTCTAGTCTTCTGTTTGAATCATCACAAGCAGGTAAGGACAAAGCAAAAAGCTTAACTCTGGAGTGCAGAATTGCTAATTATTAACAGTGCTGTGTTGATGCTATCAGCTAACTTCAGCCTAGTAATTCTTTCCTCTTTTGAGGACTACTAATGCTTTTAGTTTCCAAGATTTCAACTGATAATGTTTTCACCAATCCCTTATCATCTCACCAATTCCTCAACATCTTCAGTATTTTCCTTTCATTTCCATAAGCTTAAAAAAAAATCAGGTTTTATTTCTTTGATTTTTCTTCTCCTGCACCTACGATGTGCACTGTTCCAATGTGATATCAAGTGATGATGCTCTGTAGGGACCAGAGAGGCTGAGAAATCATGGTAATTCACCAGGCATAAAAGCCTTTTCACACCTAGTTTTACCAAGTGCTAATACAATCTAGCACAAAACCCAGTTACTGAATCAAGTTTTGTGCTGCGTTTCACGAGCTAATCCCAACGACCTTTTCTAACTGTACATGCAGTACAGAACTGAAATACAGCGTGAGCCAAGTGACTCATTTGCTGAAAGCCAGCATCTTATTTTCTGGTTTCCAAACTGTGAATCTGTGTCCCGGAGGAGCCAAGTGCTAATTCGGGATGCCGGTTTGATATATCCCACTGTAATGTACCTCCCTCCAGTTCCAGTTCTTCAGAGGAAGACACAAGGAAAAAGTCCCCTCCTGTTAAGAGGACAGATAGTTTGTTCGCATGGTCTGGGAGCTGCTTGGGGTATAACGATGCCAGGAACCCCTCTGAGGACGGATCCTGCAAGGCACTGATTTTTTTTTTATAAAATATGAAGTCTGCTAAATTCCCATAAAGGAGGAACCTTCTCTGCTCCTTACAGCAGGAAAATATAAAAATAAATTAATTGCTTTTAATTCACTTTTAGTCCCAAGCCCACAGCTTCCATCATCTATTTGGGAGCTGCAAAGCAGCAGCTCTGTGACCTGCAGTCACAACTGCATGCTTCTGATGGTAATGAGCACAAAGACTTTCACATTTATTCCACTCCTCCCCTTCTTTTTTCCAGAAAAGTTACTTTAGTAAGCAGAAAGTTACTTCAGTAAGTGAAAGAACTGTCTTCAGTCCTGTAGTTTCATATTAATTGGGGAAAGCAGGACTGGGCAATAAACGCATTTCCCTGCAAGGGAGCTGACAACCTCCCCAGCACTCAGGACAGCAACTTCCTAGAGGAAGGAATGAAGTTGTGCTCCAATAGCAATTTTAAGCATTTCAGAGCTTGCACTCATTAAGACATGAGAGATGTGAGGCAGAATCAGGTCCCTGTATGTGGAAGCTGATCCCAAATCTGCTTTTTATAGGCTCTGGCCAGAGAGAACAGAGCTGCTGTGTAGGAAGAGCATGAGTTCCATGAGCAAAGAGCAAGCCATGAGTCACAGGAATAGACTGAAATCTCTTCCCACTGACAGTTTACCACCAGGGCACCCACAGAGACACCTCCTTCCCTGGGCTGGAAAAACACTGCAAAGTTGACCACTGGATCAGAAAGCCCTGTGCCTGTCATCCAGTGCTAAGCATTGTGCCTCAGTTACAGAGAAGTAGGCTGAAAAGTCAGCAGTTGTCCTCCCTGTTCTGCCTATCTTGGGTGATTGTGCTGATTTTATTTGCCTAAGTGATTCCAAACTACGATGCACAGAAGGAAAGGTTCATGGGTGATGCACAGAAGGAAAGGTTCATGGGTTTAATGAGGGTGAATTACCACAACACTGCAGCTTTCCCCATGTATATGCACTGGCTTTAAGTCAAGTCCTTGCCCACAGAGTCATCGCTTGTGACCATCCACAAGAGCTCAGTCCAGGGATGAAATCAAATCCTGTCATCCAAGAGGAATTTAGGACTTTTACCAAGTCTACTGCAGGTCACTGCTGATAGGTTGCCTTTTTTTAATTTTGTGAAAATACCATCAAAATGGGTATGAAAAACATTGACCTATTTTAAACATTTCAAACTTTGTCAGAAAACATCTGTTTTTTCATAACAGAACAGTTCTTGTGTTTATAATAGTGGATTAAAAGATAATTTTCCTTCCTGGGAGAATGCTTTTGAGCTCTTGTAATGATAATGCTCCTCTGCTGAGCTCACTGATAAATGGAAAATTACAGCAGAAAACACTGACCAGGCCCTGCTTCTTTCCACAGGCACCAGGGCCGTGTTGGGCACATGGATCTTGTAAGTATGGAAATTCTAGACCTGCTTTCTGGCTTTGTCAGACTTGTGCTGTGACACAAGATGACTTTCTCTCAGGCCTCGTGCCTGTGTAAGGACAGGTGTCAGTGCTGCCAGCAGAAACACAGAGTCCCTAGGGCACTGTGGCCATGACAAGTAGAGCTCCCCAGCTCTGCACTCAGCGCTGTCAGCCAGCAGCCGCCTCTCTCTGTGTGACTCAGCTACGTGCACCTCTCCAAAAATGGCCTGTAAAATCAGCACCACAAGGCTCATTGGATTTATTGCTGCTGGGTGTTAATCACCAGTTCTCTAAGCAAACCCCAGGGCAGTTCTAGAGAAACGCCTCACAGAGTAGCTCAGACCTTCAGAGGGATTTAATTAATTCCATTAAAAACTTCTGCACGCACAACATTTCAGCTAATGACTGTTCACTTCATGAAGGACTATAACCATAGCAGCCAGCAAGAAGATTACTGTAACCCTCATCATCCTCAGATCCAGCTGAAATTCCACCTAGGAATTTTTTCTTATTAGATACCAGCTCAGACCCTCAGTCTTGAAGATTCCCTATCTCCAAGGTGCTTTCCACAGTTAAGCTGACCTGGTAGAGAGCACCTCCAAACCACCGCCTATCCTGGCAGATTGAGACCCCTTTCTAGCACTTCTTAGAACTTAGTAAACCCCAAAAGAATTATCAGTAATAATTATAATAACAGCACCTAGAAAAATAAGTAAATAATAATTATTAGAAAGTCAAGAAGTGAATAGGGAGTGAGAGGCATGAATGGGAAACAGTAATAAAACACGCTCATGTACAGAACAAGGTTATCTTTGGATTTAATTAATCACCACGCCATTTTGTCTGTGCTTTCCCCAGTTAAAGAGCTTTCTCCAAAAAACCCAGGAGATATGACCTGGGATTGGAAATTAGAGCACTGCAATGGAATTGTGCAGGACCAAGGCCAGTACCTCATAATCGAGCAGAGTGGCAACTACTTCATCTATGCACAGCTCTTCAGCCAAGAGAAAGTCAATGCGCCTCCTACACTGATGCTCTACAAAGACCCAAAGATTGTCCTCAACAATGCTGTGGGACATGACAACGGCACAGTAAATTTTGCGAGACCCTTTTTCCTGGAGAAGGGAGATAAGCTGTACTGTAGGGAAAATCATGGTTTGGACAATACTCTGCTAAAGAATCAGACTTATTGGGGCCTGTTTAAAATGTAGCAGGATCCTGCTCTGAGTCAGCTCCTCCCTTGTTCCCTCCAGGAAACCTTAGGTTATGGATGACGAATCTGCAATTACTGTTTGGGTGAAATTCAGCTTGCTGGAATACATGCCATAGTAAGCTTATATCCTACAGTGAACAACAAACTTTGGTAATAATAGATGGCTGCTCATGGACACAAAATATGAGCAGAAGAGGGAGGAAAAAAATCTTGATGCATTATGGGGTTGACTCTGAGATCCTGGAAAAACAAGTCACTTTATTGAGTCTGTTCTGAGCTGGGGAGGAGCTCTACTCTGCAGCTGGCTGCATTTCAGAACTGGGCACCTGTAAGTCCCTTGGGTCCCTTCTAACATGAGGTGCTACATAAAGACAAGGTATTTTATATCTTTCATGCACAACCTGCCAGTGAAGCAACATGTCCACAGCAGAGGGATGAAATAGTTCAGAAATAACAGAAGAAAAGCTTCTCAGCCCCATCCACAGCCTTGCCACTAGCAAGGGAAACATTCCAGGGAAGTTTCATCTTCATGGGTGGATCAGAACACAAGGACCTTCCCAGTGAAGTACAAGCAGTGTAAATCCATGCCACGGCCCAGACACGCACCACAGGGAGCCTGTGGATGCAGTCAATGCAGATGCCATGGGGCAATGGATCACTGCTGGCTGAGTAGCACAACGCTGAGGTTGCTGAATGGAATAGAGATTGTGGAGGACAGCTAGTGGTAGAAAGATGCATTTGAGGAGGGTGAACACGGAGTGAAGAGGATGGAGGCTTGGAGAACTGCTCCCAGAATATTTTTTTCTGTGCTGCATAGTGGGTGTTGTAAGCAGGGCAGGGAAGACACAGTCCCAACATGAAATAGTGAAGGGCTGAGCATCCCTCCCTGACCACCTCCTTCCCACAGACACAGCTTTGATATCCAGCACAAAGCACTGCCACCAGCACCACAGCAGGGAAGCGGGACACGCTTCACCTGCTCACTTCAGCGTCCATCTGCTGTGCTTTCCAAAATCAGCATCAAATCACCTCCAGATCACGGGAACACCTCAAAACCTCAGCAAAGGCCAAGTGCTCTCAGAGAAGCAGGCAGCTGTGACTGCAGGACAGCCCAGCTGCCCCACAGCCTGGTTCCTCTTCTCCCTAGCCTAGGCAGGCTCTCGCAGGGGCTCTGTGCTTTGCTTTCCTGCCTCCCAGACCTTCATGAGTGACAACTCCCACCATTCCTCACAGCTTGTCACAGCCTTTTACTTCATGGGAAAACAAAGCAACTGAGAAGTTGGATGGAAATAAAGAATTACTTGGGGTGGACTGAAGCATTTAGGAGTGCTATTTACTCTTATAATTTTATATTCTATGTATTGTAATTTCAGAGAATGTAGAGTCAAGTTTTTGCAGACACATTTGCAGTCCTATGTTCAGTTTCATGCAAGCTGTTATCAATTAAAATTCTACTTTAGTTCTTACATCGCGTTGTTGATTTCCTTAATTTAAAATTAAAAAAAAAACCAAAAAAACCCACACCCTTACAAACCGCAAGCCTATCTCAGTTCTTTGATACGGGTTGAAAATATAACTGACTGACACATTTCTCTACCCTTTGTCTACTTTCACTAAAGGGCCTCCTCAGTGTCAGCACAGAGTAAGATCAGTTCGCATTGCACAGTCTCAGGGCAGAATTCAGTCACCTTCCCAGCACACAGGGGAGCTCCATGCAGCCCAGCCCCAGGAGACAAAGGAGGAGGGGTGACACCAGGACACCTGCACCTGGGGCCCCTGACACCCAAACATGCTAAGACTTGATGCAAATAGGAAAAGAACAGTTGGAAGTGGTTCTGTCAAGACACTCACACCACCACCCTCCCCAGTTACTTTCTGAGGCAAAGCAAGCCCAAAAGGGTGTGCTAGGGATGAAGAACTTCATTATCTACATGTCAGACCAGCAAAATGCCAGACCCTGCAACACCTGACCTGAAGATCTGGCCCCAAGACCCCAATGATCAGCTAAGCCAGGAGAGGAAAATCATTACTCAGCACCAGCTCCTCCTCTCTTGTACTTAATGAGGAAAAGATCACGCAGGCAGCAGACCTGGAAGCTGTGTCCTGTACTTTTAGGCAGAGACACCAGCTGAGTCCTTCCCAGGATGAGAACAGCCCTGAGCATCCCCAGGCAGAGAGACAAACCAAGGAGCTCCAGGCTCTGCAGGGACAGGGTTCAGAGTCCCCTTGGAGGACCCTGGTAGGGACAGGACAGGACAGGCTGCTGGCTCACCAACCTGCCTGGGTCTGGGTCACAACCTGTGGCTGCTGGGTGACCAGACTGTGGCCAGCTCTGCAAGGATATTAATGGTTAAATGCTCCAGAAGCAGCCTTGGTGCAGAGCACACAGCTTTATCCAAGTGATCTTCCAGCAGGAACTGAAGCCACCACAGCTCCTCTCCCCAGCCACCCTGTCCCAGGCACTTTCTCCTACATTTATTCTCTTGCTGGACCCTCACATTCATTTCTTTCTCTCTCTCCCCACCAAAAGGCAGGTAACACCCTCTCTTTGTGTTTCCCTGGATCAGCCTTAGCCCAGTTTTCTGGGGTCCATCACCTGCAGAGCTCTCCTGGTCAGACAGCCAGGTACTCACCAGTGCTGCTGACACAGCATCACATCTCCAGCTCCTTTCAGCAGGAGACATTGGAATGTGTTAAATGGGTCATGCTGTTAAAACAAATATTCCCAGCCTAAATTTATGAAGTACTGCAAAGGGACAGATATGGGAATGCTGCAGCATGCGGAGCCTCTTTGCCCCCAGCAGTTGCAGCACAAGGTGCCAGAGCACCAGCTACAAAACTGGAAGATGCACACATGGCAAACTCCTGCTTGTCCCTGACAATTCTGAACAGTCCAACTGGCACTGCTGGCCAGCAGCATATGGTCTTTTGGCTTGAACATCGATCGTGACCTTAAAAGAAATCCACAGACTACAGTGCTTCTAACTCCATGGAGCACCTGCATTCCCTGATTCAAAAATTACTACTGCATCACAGCACCAAGTTCCTGCTGCAGCCTGGAGTGGAATCTCTGAAGTTACAGCTGATTTGGCCCCATGAACAGCTGCAGACCCAGTATTGCCAACCTTACAGGCACACTACAAGCAGCCCCACAGCTGGGCATTGGCAGGGTGGCAGCAGATTTGGACGACAGAGGTGCTATCCCTCACTCACACTCTCATTCCTCAGTATGGCCTGTAAAAAAGCCAGATGAACAGTGGCGGATTATGGTTGATTACCGGCAATTGAATGCCAATACTAAATCCCTTTTTAGGAGTAATCGTTGCTAGCATGAACCAAATGCCAGTGTTTGGATTCCTTCAACATTTAAATGTTTCTCCTTCCCTTGTCCCTGGCACCTGGGAATGCACAGCAGATCTAAAAGACATGTTACCCCACATACCTTAGGATGGAAATGCTGCCTCTCTGAAAATTCTTATGCAGAACTGTCAAATAAATAATTTACATGAAAACTCCTATTTTTTCAACATTTTGAAATTAAGACTTGCCATTTCGAAAGGCTTTTCACTAAGGTGTGAGGTTATAGAGAAATAGTTTATTTCTTTATGTCATTATGCATTTTAATTAAATGTGCTTTCAAATCTATGGGAAGTGTAATTTAAAGGAAAATGATACATCATGTGATTGACTGTATAAATAGATAGTCATGTGCCTTCAACCATGAAAAAAATTGTGGTGGTTTTTTAACAGGACTTGGGGATTTTTCTGCTTTCTCGGAAGCTTACTACACTGTACAGCCTCCCTAGGATGAGAGATGCAAATGCCCCTTGAAGGAGACATTTCAGTCTCTTTAGAAGTTAGCCAGAATGTAGTCCTAAAAAAGAAATAATCAGACTTTGAAACAAATAAATACTTGAATACAAATAACCACAACATAATCAGCAGTTTTTCTGTTCAGCAAACAGCCACATCCGCCTATCACTCCCACACCTCGCTACATTACACTTTCTCTATGTAGTCAATAGAGGTTGTTCTAGGATGATCTGAAAGTTCATTCAGAAAGTGCCACAATGCACATCAAAACCAGCTCAGTAGGCAGGGACATTTCTGATGATGCTGTGCAGACACCCATCACTGGGGATACTTTCCCTACAGGGGCTTCTCAGGCTGCTCTCAAAGTCACTACACCAAGCTCCATGGGGCAAAGCAGTCCCAGTTCTGAACTGCCCAAAGACACAGCGGTTTCTGCCTTTGTCTCAAAAACAAGGGACACTTCAATGGATCAGTGAAATGAGTGGATGGTGCTGTCCTCTGTTCACACATGAGCCCAACAACAAAGGTGTGTAGATTTGGCACACCCTGTTTTTTGGTAGCAGGGGAGGGCCACAGAAGTGGCTTCTGTGAGAAGCTGCTAGAAGCTTCCACCACACCCAACAGAGCCAATCTCTGATTGCTCTGAAGAAGGACACGCTGCTGGCCCAGTTAGAGAGGCTGGTAACGCCTCTGTGATGACATTTAAGAAGAAAACCAAAATAGTGCAGGCACAGTTTTTTCTGGGGGTGGCGAGGTGCCGCCGCTGGGCCCATCCCGGTGCAGCGCATGGCAATGTGCTGCTGCAGCCACCGCCATCTCGGTGGGGCCCACAGGGAGCCGTGCCTGCCTGGCCATCCCTAGCCAGCCGGGCTGCGGGCAGAAGGACAGGGGCAGCGGTGGCTTCTCCTTCCCAGCGCCCCACATGAAGAGAGGCATTGAATCGTGCCAGCTCTGTGGTGGCTGCCCCTGCCTGCACAGTGGCAGCAGGGCCGCCTGGCCGGTGGCAGAAACACAGTGAGAGATTCCCTGACGTGGAACTTTGACAAGAGCAACCTCTTGGCACTACGAGATGCTGCAAGAATCATTGAATTAGTGGAATTTGTTGGCAATGGTACCTATGAGCAGCAGTTTTTCTTCTAGTCAGAGAAGAAGAGGAAGTGAAGACACATGAGGGAGAACAACATGGCGGCACCAAGGTCAGTGGAAAAAGAGGAGGAGGAGGAGGTGCTCCAAGCACCAGAGCAGAGATGCCTCTGCAGGCTGTGGTGAGGGCCATGGTATAGCAGGCTGTCACCCTGCAGCCCATGACATCCACGGGGGATGCAGAGATCCACTCACAGCCCATGGGAGAAGTGCTCATGCTGGAGCGGCCGGATGCCAGAGGAAGCTGTGATCCAGTGGGAGACCTGAATGGAAAGAGAGGGCCCTGGCTCCTAGAGACAAAGAAGGCCCTTGCTTCCAAACTAGAGCAGCCTATCCTTAGAGGACTGCACCCTGTGGACAAGTAACCCATGCTGCAGCAGTTTTGGGAAGACTGTTTTTGCCCGTGGGAGAGATTCATGGCACAAAAGGGAAAAGACTCTTCTCCCTGAGAGTACAGAAGAAGAAATCAAGTGATAAACTGACCCAAACCTCCATGCCCTGTCTCCCTGCACTGTCAGTGGAAAAGAGGAGGGGCTGGGGGGGGAAAGGGTGTTTTAAAGGCTTATTTTACTTCTCATTATCCTGCTCTCTCTTAATAATAAATTTACAAATTTGAACCTGTTTTGCCCTTAAAGTGTTTTTTCCCAGTCCTCATCTCAACTCATGAGTCCTTTGTTGTTTTTTTCCCCTCTCCTCTGCCCAGCTGTGAGCAAGAAAGAGTGAGAGCAAGAAAGAGTAAGTGAACGGCTTTCGTGGTTGTCTGGCATTTGGCCAGCATCATACCACGACTAGAGGAAAGGTAAATGACAACCTTTGAGTTGCTTCAAGCAAACTACTGAAGACCCAATTTCACAGAGTAACTTCTATTGTGTAAGCAGAACTATCTTTAGTTTTGGTTCTAACTTCCAGTGCTCAAGACTTCTGCAGCTCAGTCCAATAAAACGATCAAGATAGGACATTGCAACTAAGAAATCTGGCTTTGGTCCTGGAAAGAGGATGGCTGCCACAGCAGGGTGCTCTGAAAAGCCTTTCCTCTGGACAACACAACCCGAGCCTCCAAGGCATAAATGAACTGTCCCAATGGGATCTTTCCAGGGAATAAATTCAGTCTGGCACCACAAATTATGCACAGGTAATTTCAGCTCTAAAGACAAGTGCATGGGAAGTTCAAAACTAAGAAAGCCAGTGCAGATATAACTTTGTTATTCCTATTCCTGCAGAGTGGCAATAGCTTTTACTATCTAGTTACATATCCCCTAAATCCTCTTTAGGGGAGTGAAACAGGTTCTTGTGGTGGTCTTTGTTTCACAGCTGAGTGAAGATTTATTGGTGCAACCCAAAAGGCACCAGGTGTCTGGTGACAAGTCACACACCCCACCTTAGGCACAGCACTTAGGTGTCTTACTCTCTTCTCCCAGATTAGAGAAGGGCTTGCATCACACACAGCTTCCTCATGTCCCAGGCACACCAAAAGCTCACCATGTGAGGTGACTCGAGCAGATGCTTTGTGAGGAACCACCCACATCCAGGTTTCTCTGTGCACTGGTACCTCATGGTTACAGGGGTCCACCACCGTGCTGGGCACAGCACCTTTTGCTTATAATAAAAAAGAGCATCATCACAGATTTTAGTTTAATAGGCAGAACACCACTTGGAGAGGAGGAAAGTATTATCAGGACTTTAGTGATGGGGAAGAAAGTCACAGCAACATGATGTGATTTTCTTAGGGTCACCAGAAGTGCACAGAGAAGCAGAGATGAAACTTGACCACGGGACTCGGGGGAAGCCATCCTTGCCAGTTATCAGGAATAGTGTGGCCAGCAGGACTAGGGAAGTGATTCTTCCCCTGTGCTCAGCACTCGTTAGGCCACACCTCAAGTTCTGTGTCCAGTTCTTGGCCCCTCAATTTAGGAAGGATGTTGAGATGCTGGAGCATGTCCAGAGAAAGGCAACAAGGCTGATGAAGGATTTAGAGCACAAGTCTGAGGAGGAGCAGCTGAGGGAGATGGGGCTCATTAGCCTGGAGAAAAGGAGGCTCAGGGGAGACCTTATCACTCTCTACAACTCCCCAAAAGGAGATTGGGGCCAGCTAGGGGTTGGCCTCTTTTCTCAGGCCACTTGTGATAAGACAAGAGAACAGTCTTAAGCTGTGCCAGGAGAGGTTTAGGTTGGATATTCAGAGAAATTCCTTCACAGAAAGAGTGATTAGATGCTGGAGCTCAATGCCCTAAGAGGTGGTGGAGTCATCGTCCCTGGAGGTTTTTAAGAAGAGACTGGATGTGTCACTCAGTGCCATGGTCTGGTTGACAAGCTGGTATTGGGTCAGAGCTTGGGCTCGCTGGTCTCAAAGGTCATCTCCAACCAAACTGACTCTATGAATCTGAGATTCTGCAACCAAACATCCTCATCACGGACCATAAAACCAGTGATAAGAGCACTGAAGAAAATAACCTAGAGAGTGTCAGATATGGACTCGATTCTCAATTTTTTTTCCTCTTTTGAAATAAATGGTACATTCAGAATATCCCAGCAATGGACCCCCCAAAAAAAAAGGCTCCAAGTAGAAGAAACATGACTGTGGTGCAGCCTCGAGTGGTGTTACCAGGCTGGCCAGCACAGTGCTCACCCATCACTTCTACTGGCCTCCTTGGACACCTGCCTGTGCTATGGATCCCTGGACTTTCTCAAGCTCAAGAGCAAAATCTATTTATGCTTCAGGTCTTTTGAAATAGGATTTCACATGGAATGGCTCTCCCAGCACATATTTGGCAAATCCCACTTTTCATCTCATTTGAGATAAAAAAACCACAAAAGTGTTTCTTTCCTTTGACACACAACTTCAGTCTGTGAAGAAGAAATTCTGATTTCATGCCATCCCTACACAGACTCCAGAGCTGCCAGTGCCTGCACAGCAGTCACTGGGTACTGCTACCACAGCCTTTATTGCATAGGGCAGAAAACACACCTGCATTTGGACTTTTTGATAAACAGTACAAGGGGTCCCCACTAGTTTTGGGTGAAACTGCTTCATGGTGGGGCCCTGCTGCTGTAGAAGGCATCTGCTGACATGGCCAGCAAGCTGCCTCCCCTTCTGGCAAACCTCTGAAGAAGTAGAAAGGATTTGTAGGCAACACATCCTGTATTTGCAAAGTAAACAAATCACAGAAGAGCCAGTGAAGGGAAGTCACGGGGATATGAGTCACTCCTCGTATACAAATCAGACAAAGTTTTACATTACACGATACTGTAAGAGGGATGAGCTGGATGCTCTTTCATCCTGCAGTCCCCAGCTCCCTTCTTGCTATCACAGGTAACACCTTCCCCCCTGCTCCATTCCTTGTAGATTCCCTGGCATTCTCCTTTCCAGCAGAAGGGCTTTGGGTCATTCAAGTCCTTCAAACATTTCCAGGAGAGGGATGGTTGATGCCCTCTCCTCTGTGAACAAACGTCTGATCCCAGTACTCCTTAACTCTCCTGGAATGGTGACAGCTCACTGCCACCTCTCCTCAAATAGTGCCACAAAATTTTAAACAGGAGCCTTGCCAGTGACTTTCCACAGCACTAGCAACCAGCAATGCAGGTTTCAATTAAAGGGTTTGCTCTTCTCCTGAGAGGCTTTGGAGGAAAATGAAAAAAAAAAAAAAGAATAAGAAAACAAGGTCTCAAAAGATTTCAAGATAGCAGAAACAAAGTATTTTGCTTCTGATAGTCTCCAGATTTTATACCTGCTTTCACAGTATTTGAGGCCCGTATCAAAATATTTGAATATTTGAGATTAGCAATAATAGAAGATCAAGTAAACCATATTAAAAATACTAGCAATATTAAGTAAACACTTAAATGTTCCCTGCTATGGACCCCATTATGAGATTTAACTTTGAAAAACATATACAAACTTTTGAGTTGTATGGAAGGTGTGTTGCAAGATGTGGTGAAGAGAGGAATACAACAGCAAGCTTCAATTTTTGCTATTTTTGTGCTTAGCAGCCCAGGAATTTACAGAGGCGGGTCATGAAAAAAAGCCAGTCAGGAAAAAAAAAAACAAATTCCTTCAAATATGTGTCATAACTGTATTGCTGGAGCTGAATGATGGGAAGATCTTTCAAATTCCAGATCTAAAGCCAATCCAGGAAGTTGCATTTTACAGTCAGGGTGAGTAATACCACTGGCTTTTGATCATCATCGGATTCAATTTTTTAAAAATATTTGCAGATCAAGTTAATTACATGTGAAGCTCATCGCCTAAAGGGTCATGGAAATTCTTCCCATTCTTTCCTCCTAAACATTCCCTTCATATACAGCAAGTCTACACCCATGAAAAGAGAAGTGAATCAGGGACAGGTAGTTACTTATATGAGGGAGAGCAAACACCTGAGCAGCAAGTCAAGGCCTTTGAATGGATGAGGAAACAAATCATCAGCAATCAATCAGTGAGTCCCAGAAACTCTGCAAGCCCACCTTTATAAAAGTAGGTGGCTTTCTTCAAGTACTGAAGTCTTTAATCTGAGAAAAAATAAGAGTGAGTGCAGGGCAGCCCCTCCAACGCTGCCTTTCTGCAGGTCTCTGATGTAATTCATCTTTGCAGCTTTTCTTTCCACATTTTCAGGCAGATCAGGGCCATAAGGCAGAAACACCTCACAGCACCTCATGAACTGGCCAGTCATTGAAACATCTGCCTGAGCAGAAGAGCTGAAATTTGGGGATGTGTTTAAATACTTTTAAGAAAAAGGACTACAGCAAAACTAGTGGGGATGGAAACCAGGGGTGTACATGTAACAGTTAAGTCTTGTTTGGCACAACTCTTTTTGAGGAAAAGCTGGAAAATCTTACAATGCACAATAAAAAATTAGAGATGGCGTAATCCTTTATCCCTTGGCGTGGGGGGAAAGCTTTGGACTGTGGAAACTGCAGCTGGGATCTAGAGCTGAAAATAGATACAGCTCTGAGAGAAGCCCTTCCAGAACCTGGAGCTTACACTGTCCTGTGCAGTGGAGTTCAACCACTCCCTGAGCTCTGTCTTGTACTCATCAGCCCTGCTGTGTCAAAACTACAGCAATTTGGAATGATTCGCCTTTCCAACTGAAAACTGGCCGTGCGAAATAGGTGGATTATTTGTCAGTACAGAGGATACAGCAACACATGCAGAGAAACAGCCTAATCTCAGACTCCTTCTAACCACAAGGAATATACGTCTCTTTCATGTAACTGATGTTGAAATCTTTTCTGGAAATTTGACACTTTTATAATCTTTCTATTCTCAGCATACATATGCTTTTTGAGCTGATGTTCCCCTTTATATGGAGAAGACGACAATTCATTGTAGCTTCGTAGGCTGTGAAGAAATACATCACGAGATCAAACATTTGGAGATCTAGAACAACATTTACCAAAATCTATTGTTCAGCCACATGCTGATCACCTGTCAGTGTGAGCAGGCATTTATCCTTGTACTGTTAAACATACTGGTCCATAAAGCCTGCATTACAGACTGGCAAACATTAATTGCAACATGCACATTGATTTCAGAATGATTCCTTTTGTTTCTCTGCACCTGCCACAAAAACCCTGCAGGGAACTGTCATCTCACCCCTCTGGAGAAGGATCTGTGTGACTGCGAAGATTTCAAATGACTTGCAGTCCCTCTGCCCCAGCCCTGCCAGTTAAAACCATACTTTATGTGCTCTCATATTTATGCTCCCTTTGTATTCATATATTAATATGTGTATTTTCTACCCTAACAATGGAGTTGCTCTGTGCTATCTTTTGTGCCAGAGCCACTGAAGAACTGCTCAGTTTACTGATGAAGACTCCACAGCCAGATCCAGAGAAGCCAGCTAACAGCCAGCTTCCCTTTCCTCACTGCAGAAAATTGTCTAGACAAGCATGAAGCCACAAGTCAGACAGGGGTAAAGAACAGAAAACCCTGTGCCATGAGCCCTTCCTGACGCTGGATGAAGAATAGACCTTGTTTCTCTCCCATCTGAAGGCCCTCAGTGCTGTACATGAGATGTTCTGGTGTTACCTGGCAGCTGTAGCAGGCACCCAGGACACCACAATGAAAGGCTCCCATCCTGCCCGAAGGACACGACCAAGGCTCAGAGAAAAGAAACCTTGCTTTGAGCCTCATCTCCTATTTGAGGTGTTCCCCAAAGAATGTCCTTAGATGAAGCTGATACCTCAGACAACAGAGGTACAAGCCCTTAAATGAGCCTCAAAAGAAATTCAGTCCTGCTCCTCCCTTCTCTGGGATGGAGCCTCTACCACCCAGATGGGCCAGTACCTGCACAGGAACAGCAGAGACAATAAAGACATTTTGAGAAAGCACTGAAAGAAAGACTATCCTGGGTACCACACCTACATCACATTTTGATCCAAATCCCCGTGGACTTTGTTCATTTTGAACATGAAAAAGCCATGAGGTGCTTTAGGCTTTCAAGACTTCCAGGCTTCAATCACAGGGAGACATCCAAATCCTGCTGGGCTGGAGCCAGCCAAGTGCAGACCTCAACCCTGATACACAGCCAGGCTACTGACAAGGAAAGGGAGGACATCAAGGAATCAAAACATATAGAAGTGCATATCTTGCAGGCTGACTTATAAAATCATTTATCCCCAGACTAAGTGAAACAATTTGTTTTCACTGTTGGGGAAGAACTATAAGGAAATACTTTCCTGGCTGCCAACATGTTTATATGTATGGTTTTTAAATATATTTGTTTATGTGTCAAAATTCAGATGGTTACACAACAGCCTTGACACAGAAAACACAAGCTGGGTTATACACTGATATTATTTGGTGGGGAAATCTGTATAAACAATTTATCTCTAACTGTTTATAGTAATTCTTACGTAAGTGGGGGGAGACAGAGAACATCAATCCAGTTCAGTAACATCATCTTAACCATGTGGCCTTTCAGTATGTGGGGGCTGAGGACACTATCCTGCCCTCAGCAGTGATCCTCCTTAGCTTTGTGTTGACAGTTTATCTGGATAACTTTAAAAAGAGTAGGAATTTAAGTATGCCTTTAAGGGCAAAGTCTAGACTAATTTTTACTATTAGCTATTGAATAATTGTTCAGTTGTTACTCTTAATTAGATGAGCAAAGAAATGCAATAAGGATATGATTCATATTGTTACTTCAGTAATTTCTTTTTCAAATCCTACTGGAGTACTGCAGCCCAAAATGGAGCTGTCCTGACTCTGCTGTGATGAACTTGGACCAGTGCTATGAACAGAAGATCAGAACTGAGAGTGAGGAGTCATTTCTACAAAGAACACTCAGAAATTAGAACCGAATTCCAGAATTGCTGGAATTTGCCTGCATACTACGTCTGAGCTCTGCTTGTTGGATTAAGCAGGTAACTCAAGTCTAACTTAGCCAGGTCTACTTGCTCACTCGTCTGCTTAGGGCACAGGCAGGACAGTTCCTGATGTGCCTGGAGGTATCCCTCCCTCGTGGGTAGCCTTTGCCCTACTTACTTTGCCACTAGTTCTTTATTGGTGCAGTTTCAGTAAAAGGGCTGTGGTAAGTGAGAGTGAGCTCCCTGCCCAAAAATGCCTTCTGTTCTAAGCACAGAAAAGGGGAATTCACATTCCAGCTTGTAGGGAAGAAAAAGTGCTTAAGTGACTAGCATGAAATCAGATGAGATTAAACAGATCTGGAATTATAGCATGTATGCCTTGATTCCTGAGCCAGGACTTTACTGATATGTGATGGCTATTTGCCCACTGTCCACCTTCCCCTCAAAAATCTTTATCTCACTTGTTTGGAGACAGATTAAAAATATGGGGACATGCAAAGAACACGAACACCTAATTTTCAGGTGCAGCCAGGAATATGCAGAAGATGTGATCCCCGCAGCACCCTGAATCTAGCCTAGCCACTAATCCCTTTTGAGTAATACTAAGCAGCAAAGACCACATCTTTCACAGAGCATGACCTTCTTGTCACTGGCACTCAAAACTGGCAAGCTGCTTCGAGAAGACCCAAGTCCCTTGCAGTAAAGACATTCACATGATTTGTCCCATCAAGGCAGTGCTTGTGTCTCCTTTCCCTCTCATTCAATGTATTACCATTATTTCCCTTTGTACGTGCTCTCTTGTGGCTGTGTGTTTGGAAGGACTCAAAAGTTTCCCAGTTTTCCCTCCTATGTACTTCAGTATGTCTGTTTCCACTGGGCTGAACTAACTGAACAAAGCACATAAACAGGGGGTTCTGTAAATCTTCCTCCTACAATTTCCTAGGAAAGTAGTTCAAAGTAGGTAACAAGCTCTTCTGAATGCCTGCAGCTGTTACACATTAGTGAAAGACCCCACAACGTGGGGAAAATGCACTGAACTGGAGATGTGCTTTCTTGGGGCTTTCCTGCTTGCCTTCTGCCCTCTCCAGAGTGGAAGTGACAGCCAAAGAGGGTCTCTGCTGTCTTTAACCACAGGCAGTTAGCTTCTGTCTCCCCACTTGGGCAAAATTTTCTTCTTTCAAGACCCTGAAAATGTCTGCTGGGTGAAGGTCCCTGGAGACCCTGTAAGCCAGTAGGCAGGTACTCCTCCACCCCAGGACTGCCAGTCCTGCTTTGCCTCTCTTCTAGTGTTAATACAGGGGTACAAAATAAACATTTTAAAGATAATCTTTTCATGTCATCAGCTCAAGTATTCAAAGTTTAGGAAAGATTAGAATGCAAACTGCTTTGCAAATGCTAAATATACTTCTAGTTATCTGTGTGCATATGTACCATGATATGCCATGGCATATTCTCGGGACACTAAGTCTCATTTGCTGCACAGAAAACAGCATCCATTAGGGATGGATCTGATCCAGTAAGAAAGGAAGATCTAGTATGTCTAAGCTCTACTATATTTGACACAGAAACTGGACCATACGTGGGGCACAGAGCAGAGGACTGAAAGCTGTCAGACAGCAGATTCACAGACAACTTCAGGATAGTTTGATCATTTAATTTTATCCCTCCACAAACAGCAATATCTGTGTATTATGAAGCAAATAAAAGCAAAACCTCTTAAAAGTGGCTGCTAATGGTGCATTCCTCATTCTCTGAGATGCCTCTTATTTTTACAGCTACATAGATCCATAGCTGCAGATTAGATGAAAAGTTCATTTGTGCTCCAACAAATCAAATAAAATTAAGGAACATCCTCATCCTTGCCCTGAAGACAGTAAGGTCCCAGATCATGCAAACAGAGCGAGAACATGACCAGTGAATACAAGTTTGCCCTGATTTCTGTACACAGCAACCAAGCCGAAGATGCAGGGGCAACTCTAAGGGTATGTTTCTCAGTTTGTGAATGCTCAACCCATTAGTCTTCACAGTAATTTAACACATAGGTGCAATCTGAGGTATTTAAGAGAGATTTCTGCTTTGAATTTGATGTACGGACAGTGGCCATTGCTGATTTTAATTTTCAGTTCTTTTGTAGCATTCTTAGCATCAATATTGATTTGACATATCTCACAAAGATTCTCATTGTGCACAAAGACCAGCTTACTCAGCATTTACAAACAAGAGAAGAATGGTTTCTGATTTATAGCCCATGCTGAGAAGGAGGATCTTGTCTTTTCTGGAAGAAATGCATAGGTTACTATTTAATTACCAGGTTGAAGAATTTCTCTCTGCACATTTCTCTAGATCCCACTTCCCATATAGTCCCACATGCTGTCCAATTCAGACTGTTTTTGCAGGTCTGCACTATTAGTTGTGTTTAAGGCAGTCTCTTTATAGAAAAACTATACCTGTGCTCTGTTAGCTGAGCTCTAAATACAGACATTAATTCCTTTACAAAGTAAAGATCCAGACTTACAGCCTACCTTCTGCTAAACTGTTATTAAGGCATCTAAAATTAGACTAAATTTTAAGTCAAAGTACTTAATGCCACCTCCGCATCCCGCTCAAACCCCAGACCACAACGTCACACCCAAACACTGATGACACCTTTCTAGATGGGAAGTGGCAGCTGCCTGTTTCACTTGTAGTTTAAATGAAGTCTGTCCTACTGGCATAGGTATCCTCCTGTCCAAAAATACCACCAGCCCTTGATCAAGCAGAATCCTTCTTCCTCAAGCCATATGCAGCACCAGATGTCAAAATTTCATCTCCATTCTTCCCTGATCCAGCCCTACACGGATCATTTCAAAGAATTAAAAAAAAAAATAAAAATCCACCGCTAATTCTTTACACTAGGACAAGCTGGGACTCAGTGTTCTTTTTCCTCAGTAAACAAAGCCCACAGCAGTTTGAAACAATTAAGTGTGGGTGTTAATACCCAAACACAGGACGGACGTGAATCACAGACATGGTACTGCAGCACCACCAGAGACAACTTTGGCATGACAGCTGCCAATGACCACAGGGATAGGGTTTCGATCTCTGCAGGGTGTCACCTACAGTGGAAACAGTGCAAAAGCTAGGAAGAGTTCTTCCTGTGGGGAGGCATTTGCTTACAGTGCACCACTTGCATCCAAGTTAGCACAGGTATCCTTTCAGTTGGCTACATTTCATTTACGCCAGAGTTGTTGTTCCAAGAAGAGATTTACTGCTTAGAGCACACAGAAAAATTAGCAACTTCAGCAAGATACCCTGAGTGGTTCCCCTTTTGGATCCTGATAAGATTTGTTACATTCCTCTGTTCACCATCATATGGCTTCTCTGAAACTACATGTGAGAATCGGGGACCGCCAAAACTTCACAAATGATTGGCTCCTTTGGCTTATGAAAGTCTGTGACCAAAATAGATAACAGCATCGAACAGCACAACAAGTGATGGTGAGACTCACAGAGAGTACCGAAAGAGAAAAACATACCACACTTCAAACACAGAAGCTTTCTATGTTTAAATCTCAGGTCTTAGGTTTATTCAACATGAAAATGTCTCAAATACTTCACACCCTGTAATGTAATGACTAAGACTAGGATTGCAGGACAGCACATAAAAGAGGTGGAATAAAAAAAAGCCAACTGAAATTGGAAATCACCTTGTACTTTTAAGCCTTTTTTGAGTATTCATTTGGGTTTATTTTTAAAAAGGCTGGTAGGTCTGAAACAGTACCAAACGGACATGACTAAATTTTGTTTCAACCTTGCCTTTTATGGCTCAAATCCATCATATACAAAATACTAATTTTAAATTTTGAATGCACATATCTAAGATTTTAACTAGTTTTAGGCATAGAGTATTTGAAATAGTGGCAATGCATTATCCTAAAATCCTATTTTGGCTAGCAGCAAAGGAATCATCAAGGAAATGATGGCAGAACTTGGTGAAACAGTAACAGTTTTATCTGTTCTCTACAACTGAAACTGCCATAGGCCTAGAGCTGGTCTGTGAATCAGCAATGAATTTGCACCAGGAGATGTTTATTCAGCCTCTGTCTTGTGTGTGTCTCACAGCTTTCTTCCCAGTACTGTTGACTGCAAAGAAGTTACTTGACTAGGGGCCATCAGTCAGATGGTGCAAAAAATCCTCTTTTTCTGGTGAAACAACTCTTCTCAAGACAGAAAAATTCTATTTAAAAAACCACAGCTTTTAACACACAAGGCCAGGTTCTCCTACCACAGCCTCAGCAGAGCTGTGATAACCCATACAGGCCGACACCTGCTTCATTTAAAAAGATTTCAGGGGGATATCCTGCCCTGCAATTGAAGGTTCCTGGTTGCAGACATTTATATTTCTGCCTCATTTCCAGCCCAGCACCATTCCTGGCCTTCTCTGCAAGGAGGCCTGCATGGAACAAATGCGTGACACCTTCACAAGTATGTCCTCAGGGATCTATCCAGCAGAGCTTATGCATCTGAGAGCCAGCCTAATTTCTCATTCATTGTCATAAAACCTTCATGTATTGTTCTCACACCTTCTTATTGCTGGAATTAGGATGAACCTGATAGAGGAGCAGAAACCAGCAGGTGACTCAGGGTAGCTGAGGACAGGAGGAAGAGATGCAGGGAAAGAGAGCAGCAGGAATAGCTTGTAGGAGGGAACAGGTAGCAGACTTGGGCGTATCCTCAGGATGGAAGTAGGGAAGGGATTTGGTCCCCATCACAGAAGGGAAGGCTTAGCTGAGATGCAGTTTGTAAGGGTCTTCCCAAGGACACGGCTCATTTGCATGCCAGATTTTAGAAATAAAGGTTAAAGAAGTGCCTGTCTTTCAGAGTGCCTAGCAGTCTTCAACAACTGCAACATAGCATGTACTAGAGAACACAGAAATATTTGTGCAGATCAGAACTGTAACAGCAGCTCAGATCACAGCCTTGGCATTGCCAAAGGGGGTCTAAACTTAATGGTCTCTTGCTGGAGGTACTATGGTTGACCTTAGGTAGGGCCTCAGGGGTGAGAGAGCTTCTGGGAGAAGAGATCAGGACCTGTCCCCATGTTGGACAGAGAAGAGTCAAGAGTGAAATTGAGCCAGGGAAAATAGGGGTGGGAGAAAGATTTAAAAAAATTTATTTTTATTTCTCACTATCATATTCTGTAATTAGCTGACAATAAATTAATCAAATCATTCTGAGGTCAAATCTGGTTTTTATGTGACAGTAATTGATAAGTGATCTCCCTGTTCTTATCTTCACCCACAAGCTCTTCCATCTTAGTTTCTCCCCATGTCCCGTTGAGGAAGGAGAGACAGAGCACGGCAGGGTGGGCACCTGGCAGACAGTCAAGTTTAACCCACCAGAGTCAGAAAAATGCACACCAATCCCTAACCAGAACAGCAGTCTTCCCCCTCATCTGAACAATGAGATAATTCAAGTCACATGGAAATTACGCGTTATGCATTTTTTTTTTGTTTCGCTTCTGTAACTATATGACACTTCTCTTCCATTTCAGGGCATGAAAAGGTCACACCCAATGGGGATGAGAAAACAAAGAACATGTTTAGAAGTCTCAGCAACATCTCAGTAGAGGCCTAGAGAAGAGCTGGAATTGTCTGTGGCTGTCCATGTCTGTCTGCATTATTGCACAACTGTCCTGTGTAATTTGTTATGATTATTTGGATCCCGTGCCAACTATTTCACACAGTGCAGTAAGGCTGTTAGTCATAGAAAGGCACATGGAAGTAGGCCTGCCTCATAATTATCTACAATAAAATATGAGGACAATAATTAAATCCTAATTTCATCACCTGCTTAAATAACTGAGGCTGAGGAGCCCTTTTTACTTCTTGAAATGCTGCTTTTCTCTTGAAGCCTGTATTTGACAGGTTAGCAAGGGGGTAGCACTCTGAGCACAAACTAAAGCCTCCAGAATAGTGACAACATTCCTCATGGTATAACTTAATTCCTTATTTTACATGGTTGGAATAAAAGGAAGTAATTTGCACAGGGGTTTACAAAGCAAGGACAAAGTAGGAATTCACAGTATGTTTCAGCATTGCTTCTCATGCTCCTTTTCCTCAGAATATAGAGAGTAAGAAAGGAAAAACAAGAATTCTTTCAAATGGAAAGACTGCATGTGATGAAGCCAAAGACTGAATGCGCTTCCTATGCAGCTGATTAAATTTTTAACAGACTCAAGTCCTCCTCTTTTCCACCATTCCCAGATGATGAGTTTCCAAGAAACAGCCTCCATTCTTAGTATTAGCCAAAAGAGAGGCCTGCTGTTCCTGAAGCAAGTCACCAGGTCAACAGACGCTTAGCAACAAAAACGGTTCTCTATTTGCTTGGCAATAGAAGGAAGTTTTTCAGGTGGAGCTCCCTGCCTGTGGCTGGGACGTGTCTTTGTTCCACACTACAGTTGGCATCAGTCTCAGAAAAAAAAATCTCTTTTCTTCTGCACTATGGCCATCTGCCAAGTCAGAAGTGCACGTGTAAGGCAGATCACTGAGCATCAGAGCCTCTGATACCAGCAAAAGAGCAAACACACTGCAGTCTTCCTGACTCCAGTGGTCACCCAAATCTTATACTGGTACCAGATGCAGAAATCAGCTTTCACCAGGAAGAAAAAAAGGAACTCCAGACTTCAGTGGGTGACTAACAGAATCCCAGAGCAGTAACAGAATATCAGTATTAGCAAAGATTAACTACTGTTAAATATCTTCCATCCCTTTCTTACCATGACTAGCTCTCCTGGTAATCCAAGAATTGGTACAATTAAAATTTCCACCCCTTATTCTAAGATTACCCTTGGATTATCTCCTCTTTTAAATCCCTATGAAAGCAACCTCACAAGTCTCTCAGAAAGCTGCTCAGAATGGTTACAAAACTTCTGGCAATTTTCAGCTTCATCTATTAATAAGCTATTAGTTTGGGTCTCAGAATTAACCTTAAACTGGAAGGAAGCACCCTCTTTATATGTTTATAGAGAAACTTGGCATGCTTTGTAAAAGTAGCATCTACTAGGCTTAAACAACAAGAACTCCCCACTCTTTTATTTCTTGGAAATGAACCTCTGAAGGCTGACCTGGCCATCCTAGGAATCCTTCTGCACCATTCAAGGTAATTTAGTTATTTAATTGCTTTTAAATATCAGGGATCAAAACTATGCACAGTACTTCAAACAGGGTCTCAAAACAGCTTCTACAATTATACTAATGTTTTAAATTTGTCTCTAAGAAATTAAAGCCTTATAAGGTCTTCTTGCATCTGAGTCACAAAGGAAATCCATCCTTTTCTCTGCTACTCCACCCTCTCTTAGGAATAACTTCCCAGGATATTGCAAAAGTTCTTTCTCCTTTTATCCTAAAAAAGCAACTGGACACTTGGTGTTATTGCCTTCAATCCTCAGATCAAAGGAACATCATTTAGTTTTCTAAAAAACAGTCCTCCACAGTAATGACATTAATCCCAGCTGTGTCATCTGCAAACCTCACAGCCAAATTTCTGCATAATGAAGGAATATAATAAATAAGGTCAGTCCTAGCTTCTATACTCCTGGTGCCTAATTTAGTCCATCTTTATCTTGTAATTTCCATGATTATTTCTTCCACTGAAGAGAAGATCCTCATGGAGGCTAGAGGTCAGTGTTCTGCTTGACTCTCAGTTATGTCCATAGCACTACACTTTAAGAAGTCAGTCATCTTTTCGCAAAATACATTAAATTAGTTCTGAAATGACTGCCCTTGTGTGCGTCTGTGTGAAGATACTTTCTTTATCCCCTTCCACTACGCTCCCACCCTCAGCCATCCTTCCCTCTTCCATTTCAGGAGTTGATACATTTAGCAGAAAATTAGGAAACTTATAAATTTCAGGGCAGAAGAGTTTCCCAATTTTGAAGATAGGCACTATATCTGACACTTCTCTGTTCCCAAATTTACAGTTTAATAAAAAAGTCTCTTCAAATCCATCTGCAGTTTCAAGTGCCATGTTTTTCAGCAGCCAAGAAGAGAGCTTACTCAGGGACCATTGTATTTTCATAACGATTAGCCTACATTTTGCTTCTACTCCAGATGTTAAATTTACCTTACCACACTTACATTTTCACTATAAACTCTGACATTAACTTTATATATCAGCCTACTAAAAACTGATTTAAGGCACTAATTCAAGATTTGGGCCATACCTCAACCTACACAACTTCCTTCAAGTATATTATCTCAACTTCTTCCACAGCTGTTCTCCTGTTTCTGCGGCCAAAATTTTTCCCTCCACTACTTTAATTTTTTTTTTTTCATGTTTCCATTTCAGTTTATTATCCATGACTAGTCTGAATCATGTGTGCTCCTTAGATATTCATTCTGCCCTTTCACTCCGTGTAGGTTCTTGGTTTACCCTCGCTTGGGGTGCTTGCTCAGCTGGGGAGGTCCATTACCATTCTTTACTGTACCTTCTTACTTCGTGGAAATGAAGCTGAAGCTTTCAGTGATTTCAGCTGAAATTCTATGTCTTGTCTCCAGAGTCTGACAGTCCCACTTCAGTTTAAGCTCAGCCAGATGTTTCTGGGTGCTATTCCAGCCTCCCTTTAGAACTGACAATACCTAATTGTGCCAGGACTTTCCCCTCCACCTGCCATCTACATGCAAAGGCCAGCATCCAGAGTCTTTTTAGTCAGACTAAATTTTTTATGGTAGACAAAGCAGTATTAACCTCACCATGGCTATTCCCAGCCAGCCATTTCTCTCAGCTTTCTCACAAGTGTAAAACAGCATCAACCAGTTCTGAAGGAGCAGGTCTGATTTTCATGTTAGTGCATCCAAAAGAAACCATGATGTTCATATTCTACAGCCCAAAGGCATATTTGGCTACAAAACCAGTTGGGGCTTAGTACTTCATGGATCCTTGCTGAAATTAATCTCTCTAATCAGGACTCATCTTTACTTTATTGAATTATGTTTTTCTTGAATTTGTGATTCCTCCCTAACATTATTCCAAAATACTTGATGAAGAGGTAGGATGTAGCACAAGAAAACATCTAGATAATATTGCAGCCCTCATATTTTCAGCAAATATGATGATAAATCACAAAGCAGTCACTTCTACCAACAAAGCACTTCTCTCTCTTTTATATTCCTTAAAGCTTTCTGGGCCTGGTGGTCTTGCAAACTGTTTGGAGTCAGTGCACATGTTATCTAGCTCTCCCAGTCTCACCCGAAAGGTCAAACTGATGAATCACTCCCTTTTAAAGTACAAATTCAGGAAGTTTAGCTGCATTTTTTCCCCACTTACATCACAGATCTCAGAAGAGAGCATCAAAGACCTCAGGCTTATCAGCCCAGGCTCTGTGTGGCACAGCATTGCACACACTCTTCCATGGGCACCCAAGCCCAGATGGTATCTACTGACATGGTTTCAAAAGCCATGGGACTCTACAGTGCTCAGATATTAGAAAGGTAGAAAAATACTTCATGGTAACAGAAAACCATAAGAGCAGAGCATTAGAAGTACCTCTGTTTTGGGAAAGAAAGCATTGGATGTTTCCTCCTGTCTTGAGGCTGATGCAAAAAAAAAAAAAAAAGGGATGTGAAAAACAGTGACCCTGCTTTGGGAAGGACAATCTTGGGTAGAAAGATTTAGGTTGTGTCTGTGGTATTCCAGTTAGGAACACCCAAAGTGAAGAACTTTGGCAGCAGCTTCAACTAAAAGAATAAACCCACAGGAAGCCAATAGTTTTGAAACTCACTCATTCTGGCTTTGGCAATCAGGAAAGTTGAAAAGGAAAAGTTTATAGACTACCTCCTTCAAGTTGGGTCTTTCACAAAGAGGTTAAGAGAAAGACCACAAGGGCCTGATACCTTCCCACCCCAATGAAGACCAAGAGCTCTCCCTCATTTGCTTTGACCACCTTGCTGAGTTTTGCACACCCACCCATACCATAACAGTTCTGTGGTCCACAGCCCTTTCTAAAGGCATGTCTGTGCTGACACCCTCAGCCTGTCCATATTGCAGTTGCTCATCTCAGCTGCTCTATGCCAGTTGTGTCTGTCCTAGGTTACAACGTTAGACGTAACCAAAAGTATGCATTCTATCATCATCTTCACAAGCTGTTAAAGCACCTGGGGCAGTGCTCGTCATCTCCTACCATGCCTCATCCCTGATAACTCCCTCTGGGGACTATCTCTGTTTCATGGGCTATCAAGGACCCACTGCATGACTCACGGAATTACATCAGTCCATTGTGAGATGCTCTGCCCAGGGGGAGGAGCCAAGCATTCCCACCTGGATATAATCTGAGGTTTGGAACAGCATGAGCAGCCCTTACCTACTGGATTCTGAGAGGACAAGAGCTGCCATTGGACCTTGTGGTGAAGGCCAGACTGTTTCTACAGGCTCACTGCTTTGACAGGACCACTTCATCTGGACTGCTACCACCACCCTGACTAACAGGGTGTCAGGTTGTATCCTGACTCTGTTAGTGTTCTTGTACTATCGCATTTATTTTTAATTTTCCTATTAAATTACAATTCTGACTTGCAATCTCCCACTGGCTTGTTTTCAAACTTGTGTATGTCCCTACCCACGGGAACTCAGATCTGTACACAACTTCTGTGTACTTTATACCTGAACCACGTCTCACACAGGGTCTCAACCTCAGCCAAGGCATCCTGGCATCACTGTAGATTGAATGGTAAAATCATCCTTACCACTACCCCTTTTTTAGCCGTGGCCAGACAAGTCTAGACTCTCAGACAGTGAGGCTCAGCAATGGAGTTCAAGTCCCAAGCCATTTCAGGGAAGTATTAATAGAGTGCCAGGGTACACCAGATTCCAGCAGCTCGAGTCTGGATGATTTTCTCTTTTGCTGTATTGCCCATGACTTTCACTGCATTTGTTCCTTGGACGACAGCTGCTGCTTTCCTTCCCTAGCTTCTCTTGTCTCCTTTCAGATATTCACACTTGCCATTTCACCTGTGTCCTTTCCATCCCTTTTGATCCCCACCTAATTACAACGCACCACAGAAGCATCAATTCATTCTCATGCTCCTGCCACCCTCTTTTCAAAGGGCAACTGTGATGTCTCCAGATGTACTGACCTAACCACAGATAAATGCTGCCATTCAAGCCAGGATAGTGAACAACTGCACACATGAATGCAGGCAGAATAGAGAAGCTAGAAACAGATAAATCCTTTTGGAAAATAAAGGTCATTCTCTAGTAAGCTTTGTCCCTAATGTCAGTGCAGCTTTGTCACCCCAGGAGGCATGCACAGCATTGATCAGGGGGAAAAGGTCCCTTGTTCCTTAGTAATTCTGTGCACCAACCCAGTAGTACAGGTTTCTGCTACGATTCTATCCTAGGAAACATCTCAGGAAAAAAAAGAAGACTGAATCAGCAAGTCTGATTCAGTGTGATTCAGAAGTGATTCGGGACAACATCACCAACTACAACCTCAATGCTCGCTGCTCTTACAGCATGTAGGGGAAATCCCTTAGCAGAAGACTGTGAAACAAAGACAACTTCTCCAATCTCCTGACTCCCTTCTTGTCACTTGGCTCCCACTGTCTGCATTTCTAATGCTTATCTACATTCCCAAAGGCAGAAAGAATGTGGTCCTTAGATGGGAAGTTAAATACTGCTGTCTTCACCTTCTGCAATGTAAGGACTTGAAGTCTTTATGAATTAAAGATGGATAATGGAAAAAAAAAGTCATCCAAGCCCAAGGAATGTAGGACATAAATACTCTACTAGCCCACAGTAAGATGATCATGGCAGATATCAGTTACAGGATTCTTGGCACAGTCTCTGTGACTGAAGTTCTAAATACCCAACCTCTCCACTCATGGATCTGAATCCAGATGTTGTGATGAACGATGAGGAATTATAAGAGAGAACTGCATTTTGAGCTGTAAAACCTGCCTGCAAAGGCACATGTAAAACCTGCCTACAAAGGAGCACATGGTGGCACAGAGAGGCTTGTCTCCACTGAGCCCTGGGGGAGGAGGTGTCACACAGCAGATCCCTACCAAGTGTGTTGCTGATGTGGCAACATGGGATAGGTAACACCATATAAAGAAATGTTGTGCCTTAGAAAAGGGTATAAAACCAAGCCACTTCTTTGAATAAACGATTCAGATTCCCTGCCGGTCTGGGTCTGTGATTCAATTGCCGACAATGAACCATCACAGCCTTCTTCAGCCACAGACTTTATTTGAACTCAAAGGAGATGAATGGAAAATCAAAAAGAAGAGTTAGGCAGAACAGCCCCACCTCCTCATTTCCCACATCAGGTGTTTGTGACTGAAAATCTCAGGGTAAATCTCACCTTTTGTTAGCACGAGTAGGTGCTCAGCTGCATGTGAGTTTGCAACAGGACTGGTCTCCCCGGGGACACCGTGTGCCCCCATTTCCCTTCATTTCTGCCTAGGGTTGTACCGGGAGAGTATGATTCAACCTCTTAATGTGGCAGCACAGAGCTGCTGCCAGGCTCAGCTTAACAACTAAGGTGCAAATATGAAGAAATGGTAGAAGACAGAAGCATTCCCCCTTGCCACTGGCAGACCTCCTTCCTTATCACGAACAAGCAGGAATGTCTGCTCTGGTAGAGGGGACATTTGGAGAAATGAAGACATGTTACAAACCACCCACACACTGACACAATTTTACCACCAACACAAAAAACACCTTTATGCTGACTTCAACAGTTTTGTACCCTCACTTCTCCCATGATGAAACGAAACCCTGATGGGCACAGGGAAGCTTGTGGGATGAACACCAAAATGCTTGGAAACCACTGGCCCAGTCAAGGGGCTACTGCACAGAACTGGGAAGAATTGCAAGCAGTTTCCTACCAGCCACAGGACACTTTGGTGGTGGTCATGACCTTAATATGTTTAGAAGAAAATTATTAACTCCTGAGGAACAATTTATGGGGAAAGGTGATGAATGGTCCACTTGGTGCTTTTCATTCAAGACTTGTGTACCCAGCAAATACCTGTTTTATAAAAGCATAAGCTATGTGTTTTGAACAATCCCATTTAATACCATAATACTCTAGTTTTCATCATTGGCCACCTCTCCAGCAACATTTTGTCATGCAGGGCATTTCAAAATCCCCACTCAAGCTGTTGCAGAGTAAACAGCCAAGACTCATTCAGATCCATTTTTTCATATCCAAACAATTCTGAAAGCCAAAGACCAAGACATGTTTTTGCTAACATTAACCACAAACAACAAAGCAGGAAATTTTCTACAACTTAGGGATGAATTTCAGCACGGACACGTCATATTTGCCGCTATCCTTTCTGCAGTCATTGCAGAAAGTTCCGAGATGCAGCAAATCCAGAACCTAAATGAAAAAAGAAACTAAAAAACTAAGCATGCAGAAAACTGAATTATGTAATTGTTGTTACTGGCACAGGAAAAAAGAGAAATGGATTCTGTCAGTGTCAAAGAAGAGATGCTGCAGACAGTGCAGCTTCAAATACAGGCAATGTTAAGAAAATATAGGCAGGATAAAATAAGCAGCTGATGTAGAACACAGCAGAAAAGACAATTCATTAGGACATGAAACAGAATGCTCAATTTTAAAATGAATGTCATACAACCTATTCTGAAATCAAAACAATTACACTGAGGAAAATGAATTGGTTTTGGCCAATGCTGGAAATCAGATTGTTGCTCTGCAGCCCATCCTCACACAGTAACAGGTGATTTAACAATTCTCAAGACAATTTGCATACCTAAAATCATTAATGTTGAAGTGAGGGCGGGGTAAAAAGACTTAGGAGGTTGTTAGGAGGTTGTTAAAGAAATAGAAAGCCACATCAAATACTGCAGAGTGGTACTACTCTAATTTCTGCCTAGCTTGGGAGAGGGTTACCTGCAGGGTGACCTGCACAACTCTGCCTTTACTTCTTTCAGTGCTGTACATGGGGAACCTCCTCCTTTGGCTCAAGTCCCCTTCACCCTTCCCTGTGGCAGAAGTTCTGCCTGCCTGAATGCTCTTACAGTGAGACCATCCCCAAGCCTTCCCAAAACACCAGAAAGAAAAAGTATTCATAATGATTGGACATTATACAGAAGAAAGTGATTACATTATTACAAAAATTAAAAACACAAGCATAGTCAACAACAGGATACTTAATAAAATAGACAGAAAACAAAACAATACAACCAGAACAAGCAATTAATAGGACTTGGAGCCTGAATACCAACCCCTCCAAGCACTGCTCAGCTGCCTGTATGGAAAGCATCGCAGTCAATGAAAACAGCAGAACACAGGAACCCTCTCCCATTCATTTCACTGCCAAATCACAACTCTGAAACTGATATACATTTCTTTTCCTCACAGATATCAGAGGACGTCTGAGAATAGTACATTATCCAGCTAATAAAAAACCTATAAATAAAACCAGAAGAAATCACATACACTCTTAGTTTCTTCAGCTGAGCACACCAATAACTTGTTTTCACTAATTCTTTTGATGTCTGAACCACTTTGGCCATATCTCAGTGAAGAACAGTTCTTCCTCAGAGGGATTCCCAAAGAGCTCAGTGCTTGCTGTGTTAGTGACTGTGTCAGTACACAGTGTTTGTGACCTCCAGAACATGTCAACCACATGGCATTATCACACAAGGGTCTTGCTTGTTTGAAATGCCAGGGCAGAATTTGACCACTGGTCACCTGGGATAACTGGGTCCACATTCAAAATTATAGTCCTTAATATTGTGCGGCCAATACAGCCTCACCTATGCTGTTAAAATTCTGGCAATCACCAGGTGCTTTATCCTCAGAGCTGATGTGCACTGGCTTTGATTATGAGTGATAATCGATTCAAAGATCATCAGCCATCAAGCTCAGCTTGCAATCAGATAATTAGGGATGGGCAAACCTCCAGACTAATTCCATGTTTAACAACTGGAGTGTTAACCAACTCTTATGACAACAAAAAGTAAAGCATTTGATGGGCAGAAGCCTGGGTTAAGCCTGGGATGTGGTAGAAGGGTTAAGAAGAGCAAATCTGAGAACAAGAAACCTGTTCAGGAGTCATGGTGATTCATGTGTGTGCTCCTTACAGCAGTTTTGGTTGCAGGACACAATGGATGATTATACAAATGTGGAAGTGGGCCTTTCCCACCGTATTTTCAGACCTTTCTTTCGGCACTCTACCGAAGCCATGAAGAAATTCTGAGCTCATGGACACAGGAGATTTTCCAGCTTGTTCTATCTTGCAGCCTGTGTACAAAAGCAGCACCATGCAGCCTCACATATATTACAAAGAAATTTTCTTTCCAAAGAGGCCAAGCACCGATCCCTGGTGGCTCGGAGCACCTTGTTTCCAGGTCACTGCTTAGCTTATACTGTGGCAGTTCCACCTCCCATGCACAGCGATATTTTCATTATCTCTTTCCCTTCCACACTCCCACATGATGAAATATTTGATAACAATACAAAGGCATCAGAAAAGCAGGACAGACTGGCAAAGGACACATGAGCTGTTCTGACATTCTTACTCATACCAGGATCTTTCGCTGCACTGTCACTTCTCAATTTGTTTGGAAATTTCCCAGCTCAAACACTGGGAGTGCATGTGTGCACACCTGCATGGGCTTAGCCCAGCAGCAGGAGGGGAAGGGTTTCATTGATTACACAGTGCCTCTTTTCTGTGCTGAAATAACAGCAAAGGTTGAAATAGCGAAAAGAACAGCACCACAGCTTCACATAGGCATGCACTGAGATACTGGGTCGCAAGGAATACAGGGGAGCTTGTGGCAAAGGAGAAAGCCTTGCATAAGAGAAACCAAGCAACTCAGAACTTCTTAATGGGGAGAAATCAGTGCAAAAAGGGCATTCTGCCTTTGAGAGAATGAAAGGGATGAGACTGCAGCTGCATTTTTAGGACCATTTTTATGTGCCCTGCATACAAGCAACTGCACTTGTCTTGTCCAGAAAAGCTGTGACATTGGAGCCTCAACAGCTGCCATAGATGACTGATGACAGTGCCTCACCATCCTTACTACTGGAAGACTTCTCCTCCATCTCATTACCCTTTTTCCCTTCCACAAAGGAGATAGAGAATAATTTACCTTCCTGCACATGCTTATTTATCTGTTTGAACACTGTTCTACTCCTATTCATCCTTCTCTTCTTACATGGAGTAGTCCCAGGTAATTTGATCAACAAAAGCACATGTTTAAGACCTCCATGGAAGAACAAGCAAGCTCCTGTTTCACATCAGAATCAAGAATTGTCAGGCTGAGTTTCTAAGGCACAACTTTATTTCTAGTGATAACATGAACTGTGACAGGAGCTCAGGCTGAAGTTAGTAGCTAAGAAGCTCTTCCCTTAAAATTTGATCTGAAGTTAAAGACAGACTAAACATGGAAACCCAGACTCATTCCTCTCTGCAGGATCTACGTTAGGCAAGTACATGGGAAAAGTGTTGTTGACATATAAAAAAAATTTGCCACTAGAAGGAATGAATTTATGCTTCTTGCAGCTGTTTCTGGGTCCTGAATTGCTAACACCACTCAGAAAAATAGGTGGGTGGGTTGTTTCTGAAAGTCCAACTAAAACAGCTGCTCAGGAGACGACATCTGTAAGCAAGGCGTGTCTTCTGATCAGACAGATGAGAAAATTCGGCCCTTATGTAGTCTGTATCGCAAAGGTTGCACAGCACTTCATCACTGCACCTCCCAGCCGGCTCTTCCTGACTCCTGGCTTGTTCCTGCCCAGCTCCCATGCGGCCCTGACCCTCCATCCCCACAGTGGGACCACTGCTCCTCAGTAACCTCACTGTCAATACCAGCCCACTCTCCCAGATCCACAGACACACCAGCTCTTCCACACCCCCACACTTCCCCTCTACTGTGCATTTTATCCTATCTGCCTCTATATGACTTTCCCCTTTTTAAGGGGGGAAAATCTGGCAGCATTGAGAGTCCAAGGCAATCTCTTTCCTCCATAAAAAGTAAAATTGCTTATGCAGAAATGACAGGGCAAAACCACAGTCCAGACATGGAGACACTCCTTTCAGACACATATTCCCAGCACTTGGCTGCCAAACAGGAACTTCTGAGGAGATGCAGACTGATCGTCTCAATCTGGTTGGCTTTGGATTTGTTTATGCTTTACTCAGAAAAGCATGCACAGGTTTCTCCTACCAAATTCAAATGGGAATTTGAGGGGCAGAAGGAAAACCCTAATCAGCACAGAAGCTGCAGAGGGAACAGGCTGTTCTCCTCTGGGCAGACCTGGGCAGTGGCAGCTCATGTCAATAAGTTTGTTAGGCAGACTGACAACTAACTGAAAACAGCATTTAAATGGAAATTATTCCCATTTCACATTACTTCCCAGCAAGAGTTGAAATTCCAGGAAAAAGTGTAGTAATTACTTATCACCTACTAATACTGGAAATTTCATGTGTGTGTACACAGTTCTAAAACTAAGAAAAACTCTCAAAAGTCTTTACAACTGATGAATAAGCAGAGGGATTTGTGAAACCTACCCATACCAAAAGTTAGTTTGGGATTTCATTGTGGATAGCTCTTAAAAGACACTGACAACAAAATAAGACATCAGGGGCTGAAGTTTAAAAAGGTCTCCTTCCCCAGAGGTTTTCAAATCGTTTCAAGTTTTCAATATTCTAGTTTCAACAGGTAAAATGTGTCCTACTCACATTACAGGTCAATGAAATTCAGGGTGATGAGTGAGATGATAAAGTTTGCTCAAATATTCTTAATAGTGAGATCTGAAGGTGAATTTGAAGAGTCACAGAGGGCTCTTGTGGGCCAGGGTAAGTGAACAGAAAACCAGCAGACAAAACTCAGCATCAGTAAATGCTGTCTAATACAACTGGGGAAGAAAACCTGCCAATGTACACACATGCCAATAGTTACTAAATTAACTTTGAAGGAGAACCCAATGTCCTTATACAGAACACTGAAGGTAAAGTCATCACTCATGAGAGGTAACAGAGCATTAGGAATTACCCTTATGGAAGATACACTAGCTTTAGGCAAAGAGAGGGGCAAGTGAAAAGGAAAAGGCTTAGAAGCTGAACAAGGATTATGCAAAAAAGGGGTTTTCAGTTTGGAAAGCTTTACTATAGGAAGAAGAGACAGTAGACAGACATACAACTGTAAGTGACAAGAAGAATCCTCATTGCACAAAATCCAGGGACAGCCAATGACTTTTTCAGGGAGTAGATTTATAAGAAACAAAATAAAATGTTTTTGCTTACTGCATCCTGCTACACAGACTGTGTAAGCTCCCACGGAAAACTGCAAAGGCTAAAAAGAAATGATGGTTTGCAAAATAATTAACATCATCCTGTAGTCTCCTAAAATCCATAAACATTATGCTCCTAAACATGATGCTCGTAAACCAGAGACTGCTGAAAGTGAAAGAGTTCATATGCTGCTCTCCTCTGAAAACATCCCCCACCATCTACAAGGGCAGGATGCTACAACGCTGTGTGGGTTGGAGGCTCTCAGGAGAGCCCTCTTCCTCAACACTGAACATTCCATGTATTTCCAGATTTGGTAAATAAATTCTCTCTTTCCTTTATTAAGAACAGTTATTCACTCAGCTTGAATTTTCACTTCCTTGTGACTCCATTGTGGTAAGAAGAAGCACCTATCTCCCAGAGAAGGGAGGTGGCTCTTGTTATACACATGCAGATATAAACCTATTTTTCTGAAAACAGCTAATTCCACTAGAAAATGCCTTTGGGATTTTTGAAAGCTCTGGCTGATACCTGAGCACCAATTTCCATTGTTCCTACTGGAGAGTTAACACCATTTCTTACCTGGGAGGAGAGCATGGACTGTAGGGTGTTCTGTAGCCTTGTGTTTCAGAAAGGCCATTAGTTCTCAAAGATAGAAAAACAAGGAGACAGAGAAGAGTAGGTAAAGAGAGACACCAGGACCTGAACATGAAATATCAAAAGGTTAATTTTCTGTGAATGAAGCTGAAATATTTTTCAGGGAAAGAGTTTTGCAAAACTGTCCAATCTCAAACAGCATTTCAGCCTCACAAGAGCTGCCCAAGAAATAGAAATCTGGAGGAAACTTCAGCAGTTGAGAAAGGAGATGAACAGCAAGTGGGCCTTGCTGCCCACTCTGCAGAGGCTGGGTTGTTCCTCAGGCTACCCCAGTTTCAGCACCCTGAGAGATGCTGAAGACCAGATGTTGTTTTGGTTACTCATGAGGTCTAAAGAGCCCGAAAAAATTGACAAGGCTTTGTTATTAGTGTGTTCTCTTGACTGTATGGAGATATTCTTTTTTGTTTGGAGAGGGATTGATGTGAGTCAGGCAGAAGGAAGGAAGTCTCCAAAGTAAGGTGGAGCACCTCACTTGCTTTTCCTACATCCCAGCTCTTGCCATGTGCTGATGCACGAGCAACGCAGCTGCAAGGGTTTGAGCAAAGTCTCAAACTGCAGAGCAGAATTTCTTTCGTGTGGAAGGAAGATTCCCAAAAATTGTATGTTAGTAAAACAAGTGAGTGGAATACTAAAAATCTCACCACTTCCAGGCCAATGACCAGGTTAAGCTTTTTTCACACAGCTGGGGATCTGTCTGACTTTAGTGCACCTTATAGGTAGCACTGGGAGGAGGAAGAATTCAAACAGCTGCTGACTGTTACCCCAGGAAAAGAGGGCCAGTCTCCCCATTTCCAATTCTGACTCCCACCCCATCATTTGGTGACATTCACCCACCAGTGATAAACAGAGAAGGAGGAAAAGCAGAGGTGTCCTTTCACAGACAACCATGAAATTAAATCGTCATAAATTCACAGCAGCTCCTAAACACCAAATCTCCAGAACACCTTCCAGCAATGCTAAAATGCAACAGAAATTTCCCTATGAATAGGGGAGGCCCCCACAAGATACAGAGTTCCTTAATGCAACTTCAATAGGAGAATTTAGAATTTACTGTATAAAATATAGAACAAGTCTCAAATTTACTCTTAGGATTCTTTAGAGAGTTTCAGAACCAGTGAAACATAGGAAGACTGAAACTAGAGTAACTAGGAACTGAAAAGTACTGCAGAGTAATTTCATGACAGCTAAAATGCATTTCATTATGCCTGCCACTACTAAAACAGAGCAGGTGAAGTCCCTTCTCTCAAAGGAAATCAGTAGAAGTTTTGGCATTGACCTGAGTAGGGTCAGGATTACAGCCTATAAAATTAGAGGGGCAGAAGATGATGTAGACAAGCAAGTAATTGCTAGATGATGTCCAGGTGATGCATTAGTTGTAGCAATTCAACACTGCACTAAGCATTTAAAATTTCTGGTTTGTTTTGCTTAGATTTCTTTAAAGGAGAGCTGATGTGTTGCTTCTTAAGGTTGAATACAACATAATGGCAATACAGTTTTCACACAGGAACTGAAGTTTCTACAAATAATCAAATTCTACCCCCTCTTTTTTTTTTTTCCTTTAAATTTTGTTTTTAATTTCTGTGAAAAACTTGTAAATAAAGTTCTGGTCAGATCACTCCTTTCTAATTAAATATTTCACTTTGTTGACTTGTGCTGCAGCTATTTAATTTCCAGGCAATATTAGATAATGCAGGGCTACACCTTCCTTGCAGTTAGGAAAAAGTTACTCTTCCTAGCCTCTTTGGAGGACTGTATTTCTTGTAGAGTTTTTAATTGACCCAAGCTGTGTATACACAGATTTTGGCAGGAGCCAAAACTCCCATAGACAAAACAGTATTAAAGGTTAGAATGGCAGCAGCATAATCCCAAGATGTAACTCATGAGCTAAGAGGCTCTTAAAAAGATTATACTTAACAGTGAACTAGAAGAAAATACACAAGCCTGACTCAGATTTTTAAAACAAAGATATTTTTATCTGGAGAAACGTCAAAAATAGCTCAGCAACTTAAAATCGACTGTTTTTTCCTAACACATTTCACTCTAATACAAACATTTCAGAGTTTTGACTTAGTGCGGAAATTTAGAATTTTGATCAGCTTATTTGGTCATTTTGCAATGTAGTGTGATGGGCAACAAACATAATCCAAACAAGGCATGACCCTCTTTGAACTCACCTGGACCTCTCTGACCTTTCTCCTGGGAACAGAATGAAAAGTTCCTCCTGAGGCTAACATATTTACTGTTTCAGGGCAATCAACAGATTTTATTTCTCAATAGAATCATTTCTGGGACATATTTATTCCAGCAGGAAGTATACAAATTGCTTGTGTCTGCAGGAATGCTGTGCTTAAGAGAAGCTGCAAGTGATGGCTGAGAAGCAAGCAGCCTTCTGCTCCACAAACTCACCTGAACAGCAACGTTCCCCTCCTCTCCTGAAAAATCACTGGCAACTCTTCCCATGTCACCATGCAGTCCTGCAGCCTTATTTGGACTAAAACCCACAGGACTGCTGGGTTGTGTAATGAAAGACTGTCAGTACTTTTTACAGTCAGTCTTTCCATTTTTTAAAAGTAATTAATGGAGTCTTTAATCCCAACACTCACCTGACAGTGGCTTTGCTTTGGGCAAAGGCACAATCAAAGACTAAAAGGAGAACACAAAACCAACAGTTCCCATCTTCTGTGGGACAGCTTTGGGGGTTAGATCACTTGCTAGATCACCAGTGTGACAAATCTCGTGTCTACAGCTCATGTCTAATCCCAGGGAACCCCTTCACTCCAGTGCTGGGGGAATAAAAAGAGGAATGTGTGGTAACAGAAGAACCAACAAGTGAAATTAGTCACAAGTTATTTTCCTTACTACCTCAATTCTTCCAGATACATGGAAATATGACTGGAAATTGTCTCCTTACAAAAGAAGACTCCTGAGTGAGAAGAATTAAATAGTTTCGCTCTAGTTAAAGACATTTGTATGAGGTAGACAACAATTGAATCAAAGAATGTCTTATACATAAAGTCATTAGGAAAGTTCACCACAAAACGGAGACCAGCAACGTCCAGGCTATTTCCAGAGCGTCTTGTTGTGCCAACTGTAAGATAAAGTCTTCTTTCCCTGCACCACTCATGTCATTTTCCATGGTGGTGTTGTTCAAGAGGACGAGGCTGAATACAGGAAACAGGTGACAAGCTGTGATGTGAGATGATATGTCCCAACACTGCCACTCTCCCAGAACCAGGAGGTTGTGTCTGGCAAAGTTCTAGGTCATCTTGGCAAGGACAACAACTCAACAAGGGTACAAGAGGGGAAGAGAAAAATCAAACACCTTCTGATGTTAAAGAAAAAAGGCAGAGTTATCCAGCGTAGGACGTGGGCCCTGCAGCCATGCCAGTTACCACAGGCAGCTCCTGCAGCATGAGGTGCCCTGGCTCACTGCACCTCCTTGCTTTGGAAAACCAGGCTGGTAGGAGACAGTGCCAGCTGGAACAGGGAGTTTGAGGCTACCCTTGATGTTCTGAGATGCTAGGCTTCACAGAGAGAGTTCTCAGAACATGTCAATACAGTCCCTTGATGTTCCACGCACACCAATGAGAAGGTGAGACAGGTTTCAGGCCTCATCCTGCCCTATCTCTTCTGAAAAACCGCAGTTGAGTCAGAATGAGTCACTGTGCCTCTGCCCAATCACTTGTTAAAAAAGAAAAAAAATAGATCTGACTATACTGCTCTATGTCGAAATTAAGCATAGTTCATTATTTTCATGTTCTGAGGAAACAGAATAAAAAACCCCAATTAGCAATAGACTATAAACACTGGAATAAGACCAAGGCTGGAATAAGACCACAGAGGTGAAGAGCAGGTTGTACAACCCAAGAGAGCTTTTTCTGCCCACATTTACCAGACTGGTGGGCTCCAGCTCTATTTTGGAGACAGCCTGGAACCCATACACAGGACCAAACTAAGGAAATCATCCAAGAAAATCCTCTAAAATCCTTGTATCCTTTATCCTATTGTAGGGCTACAATAATAGCCCTAAAGAATTTAAAGGATGTGGCCCTAACTGCCCCCTATTCCTGACAAGGTGAGCAGCTGTAATTTCAAGTGGCAAGAGCGTGAGCTGGATTTAACTGAGCAGATCATGGCAGAAAGAGACAGCTCAAGGATGTCCTCCAGAGACAAGCAAAATTAACTGAAGAGTCTGTTCTCTACTACTGTCTTTAAGACTGGTGGTTAGCAGAAACAGAGTTATGAGCCAGAAAGCAAGTCATCAAGCAATATCATCAAAACCAATTTTCATCAGAGCAACCACAAAATGGTTCACAAAATGGTATTTAAATATGATTTCACCTATACACTTCTAGTCAAACCTCACAGAAAAATAAAACCACAGATTTTGCTCCTCATTGTTGAAGAAAGCTGCTGATATAATTCTCCTAGGCCTGGGTCAGTGCAGCTTTACCACTGCAGAGAAATGGAGGACTGGACAAAGACTCACACAGAAAAAACTTCTTGGACAAAAAGGCAATAAAGAACGAGGATCATAGCAGCAATACAGCTTCTCATGGGAAACTCGAGAAAGAGAGAAGCAGATGAGGAGAACAGAGGGTTGTCTAGTTAACAGGAAGCAGCCTACAGTTTGTCTGGAAACATTTAGAAAATGAAACAATTAGAAAAACAAACAAGCAGCATGAGATCCCAAAACAATGTGATAAGTTTATCACAGAAGCCTCATCAACCATGCAGGATCATATCTACAAGGGTGGAAGTGATAAAGACTCATGGAGACAAGGGTCAGAAGGAAGAGTTTGTTTGGAAATATCCCTTTAACAGGAGAGAGAGTGCTATTAAGGAGGTGGCTTGGACATACTCAGATCCTGCAACACAGGCCTGGTCTTCTCTATTCTCCTATTACTGCCAGAGCAGGTGCACACACATGACCAGGAGTGGATGGCCCCAAGGAGGCAACAGATGGAACTGGAGCCTGGCCTTATCAGGCAAAGTTTAATGGGCAAAAGTTTCGCACAGCTCTGCATGAGTTAAGCCCCACACAGGGCAATCATTCAATTCCTGACAACTGAAAACTTGCTCTGACTGTCCTGAAGGGATGAATCAGGTGGAGACAACTTTGGCAGGCAACACGAGGAAGGGGCATCACAGCCAGAGTTCCCAATACAAGCAAGCAAGATTCAGGCAAATCACAGAATCATATACAGCTATCCTGCTCCTAGAGCATGGCCCTGGTGCTGTGACCCAATTGTTGACTTCAGTTGGGGTCAATTTCCAGGCAATTTCCATCAGGGCTGAGAAGGAATCTGTGACCCAAAAGGCACTGCTGTCTCCTCAAAACAAGGGAGAAACTGGAGCCAGGCCAGGCACTGAAGAGAATTCAGACCTTATCCCCTGGAGAACCCATTTCACAAATGGAGGGGGAAAGGGCAACCCAGACTTACAAATATGTCAGTAACCATGTCTGAATCAGAGCTCAGCTTTGCTGGAAAGGCTTGGTAAGACAAAGACCTAGGAACTCCTGACCCCCCAGGAAAAAAGCACATGAGGCATGACTTCAGCCACTCTTTCCAGATGCTGTGCCTGGCTTAGCGACAAACGGCCTGGGCAAGTAAAACTAGACTTAAAAAAAACAAGTAAGAAATCTTGTCTGTGGAGCTTCCCAGCAAGGTCACCATCTATGCTTCCTCACATTTCTCATTAGCTCAGATCTCTGGAAGGCAGAACCCTGGAAGTTTCCAGGCACCCAGAAGGAAGAGAGGAACACATTCCCTCCATGTATGAGTAGCAGAAGCAAACAAGCCCAACTTCAATGTTTGGGAAAAATGTCATATTAGAATATGTCCAAATTTGGGTTACACAACAAGGTCATAATTGAGCCCGTGTTCCTCACTAGCTGAGAAACTCAGTTCCCTTCCTCTCTCATGTTATCAGCAGAACTGAGTGCGATATTCCCAACACAGCCACACCCCACAGTGCAGACATCTCCTCAGGCTACCTCTGAGGTCGACATTATTAAGTAAGCCTGAAATCATGGCTATGCAAAGCATTAATGTCTATTAGTACATCACTGTTCACCTAAGAAGCAAAACCTCCAGGTCTGCTGATGTCTTAGTAAGGAGCATTTGTCTTTTCCATTAACAATTAGGGTCTTCAGGGACAGTTTTAGTTTTCTTTGTAAAGGTTCAGAATACATACATATAGATATAAACCTGACTACTCTATTCAAATTCCATTATACAAACCTGCAATATCTCCACTTTCACCAGCTCCACTAGGAGCTGTGTGCTTGCTCTCAGTGCAGAACACATGCCTCAGCCTCATTTCCACATGACTGTGACACACCTGCTGAATGTTCCCCCCCAAAAATTGTGCCTTGATGCCTGCTTTAGCTCGAGTAGGGTATTTCCAAATCAATGGGTTTATCGTTAATATAGGCACTTGGTAGCTGCTGAAATAATTAAACGTTGATCACAGCTTTCATCTGAATTTCTGCTGGTCTCAAAGAGTGTGTGGAGTGGGATCAGAAACCTATGGAAGTGCAGGCATGATAAACTGCCCTCTAGTGGGAAAGCACCAATCGCATCTACAGCCGGCACCACCTATTAAATGGGGAAAAAACAGAGAGGAAGCACACTGAAAAAAAAGATGGGTAACCATCCACTGGCAGGCAGCTCAGCACGGTTAAAAGCCTTGCACACACATGGTTCCAGCCCTTGGCCGGCACCAGAGCTCAGTACACATCAGCAGTGACAGCTGAAGCCCTAGAGATTGAGGAGTGTCCCCAGGGCCCCATCCAGAGAGATACCATCACGCTGTATCAAAGAGCACTCCCAAAAGCCCCACTCTTCTGCCACGTGCACCAGACAGTCCACAGCCTTAAGGATGTTCAGTGTTACCCCTTTTTTCAGAACTGTGGGCTGGGGCATAATCTAAGTCTGGAGATGTGTGTCCAATACCAGCTCAATACTCTGTTTTACGGAGCAACACTTCATCTACTACAGGAATTATACAACAGCTATGGTCCAGGAGGCCTGAAAGAAAATTAAATCCAGATAACAGTATGGCTCAATAGTGAGCACTTTTACAAGAAGATGGAAACAGGAATAGAGAAATGACAGCACAGAAACAGATTATGCAGTGGTTATGTCAGCCCTCTGCTTCCAAAAAGACTTTACCCATCTCTACTTTCAAAGCAGAAATTTTGGAATCTGGAGGGGATCACGCTCTGTATTTTCAAGGAAGCAGTGTCTCTTTCTGTCCATAAATGCTGTCTGGCTGGTTGGACTCATAACACTCACTCAAATCAACTTTCTTTTGCTCCTGCAGGCACACACCCTGGAATTCCTACACTCCCCAGACATATCCAACATAA